>NDXB01009595.1:125248-220248 GCA_002631895.1 Agapornis roseicollis
TTTTTTTTTTTTTTTGTCTTCTTATCATCTGCTTTTAATAAGAACAGAGTATTATAAATGGGTCAAAAGTGATGATTACCCTACTGCAGTCATCACTGGGTTTGCCTCTCTCTGAATGCTGCTTGCAGTTCTGGGCCCCACAGTTTAAGAAGATGGGAAGGTCATTGCATGCATTCAGTGGACAGCAGCAAAGCTGGTAAAAGGCTGGAAGGAATGTTCTATGTGGAGGGGCCAAGGGCTTGTCTAATTTGGAGGGAAGGAGACTGAGTGGAGACCTCATTGCTCCCTACAGGGGAAGTGGAGAGGGAAGTGATAATCCCTTCTGCCTGGTATCCAGCGATAAGATGCATGAGAGTGGTTTAAAGCTGCACCAGGGGAGGTTTAGACTGGACATTAGGAAGCATTTATTTACAGAGAGGGTGGTCAAACACTGGAACAGGCTTCATGGGAGGTGGTTGATGCCCCAAGCCTGCCAGTATTTAAGAGGCTTTTGGATAATGCCTCCAAAGTGCTTTGTCTTCTGGATCATGCTTTAACTTCTGATCAGCTCTGAAGTGATCAGGCAGTTGGACTAGATGATCACCATAGGTCACTTTCAACTGAAATAGTTCATTCTCTGCTCTGCTCTGCTCTATTCAATACAGATTTCAAAAGCAGATTCATTTGCATTATTCTGTCTTTGTAGAGAAAAGTAAATCAACATTGATGTGTTGATCCACCAACATATTACATCATGTTGTAACACGTTACAATCACGTAAGTGATTTTCTTGGTTTCAGAAACTGGTTTGTGTAGATTTAAGGTGAGTTCTCAATATAAGGTAAGTAATTAGCTTCTGCTAATTGGGGAAACATGAACATGAGCTACTTATATACTAGCTCATCAACAGTCAGCTAGCATCCACTCCTGGAAAATGAAATCCCGTGACGCTTGCATCAGATTGCATCATTTTATGGTGAGATGAGATTATAGAGATCACAAAGGAAAAACGAAGACAAAGCAGCTATTGACAGAAAGGGTCATGATTGATTTTATGATTATCCTGTGATTGTACTATCCCTTTTCTTCAACAAAAAAACAGCTATTGAAAAAGCAGGATCAAATGTGATATTACAGGTAGTTGCTATCCTCCACAGCTGACTTTATTTTATCAGAAGGTACATCTTCAGTGTAATATGGTTAGTAAAACAGGTATGTCTCAAAAAACCAGTACCACAGTGTTGGCAAGCAGCCTAGCAAAAATACAGTTATTCACACTGCCTGCTTTCACCCTGTTTAAGACCATAGTCTGATACCCTGGAAACAAAGTATTATGCTTAGCAGTCAGTTCTCCTCTTCTAGATGTGGTACAGAATAACCAAGTCAGAGAAAAGCTTAGTGATAGAAAGACTGAGCAGCTAGTTCAGACAGATTGAAACAAATAGTTTGCACATACCGTGGCATTTTAAAAATGAATACTGACACAGCCCCAAACTGCTAAGTCTAGTCCCTTAATGATACCTACCTATATACCTATAATAATTTCTAGCCTCGTACGGCCCTCAGATTACTGTCTCTCATTGATTTTTCAGGTAGGCAGCCATGAAGTTGCAACAGGAAGTCCAAGAGCAATCAAGAGAGCCTTCAGGGCCATGAGACAACTGGTGAGGGGATCAGGTCCACGAATAGTGTTCTCTATCCTTCCAATTGCAGGGAATGATGAGGGAGAAACAGAAAGACCCAGCAGATCAGTACATGGCTCTGAGCCTGGTGTTACCAGCAGAATTTGGGGTTTTTCATGATGGGAGGGTTTACATCACAGCAGGCCTGCTGGTGACAGGTGGGATAGACCTCTCTCAAAGGGGAAAAGAATCATTGCAAAGAATTTAGAGGGAAAAGAATCTTTGCAAATAATTTAGAAGGGCCTATAGGGATGCTGGGGAAGGGCTCTTCATTAGGGACTGTAGTGACAGGACAAGGGGTAACAGGTTCAAACTTAAACAGGAGAGGTTTAGATTGGATATAAGGAAGAAATTCTTTTCTGTTAGGGTGGTGAGGCACTGGAATGGGTTGCCCAGGGAGGTTGTGAATGCTCCATCCCTGGCAATGTTCAAGGCCAGGTTGGATGAAGCCTTGGGTGACGTGGTTTAGTGTGAGGTGTCCCTGCTTATGGCAGGGGGGTTGGAACTAGATGATCTTAAGGTCCTTTCCACCCTAACTATTCTATGATTCTATGATTTTATGTCTTGACAAAGGAAGAAGAAAAGGCTGAGGTACATAATGCTGTCTTTGCATTGGTCCTTAATAGTAGGAACAGCTGTCCTCCTGGAGAAACTGGCTGCTCATGGCTTGAATGGGTGTACTTTTTGTTGGGTCAAAGACTGGCTGGATGGCCAAGCCCAAACAGTTCTGATGAATCCATTAAATGCAGTTGGGGGATTTAATGTCTGTTTAATATCTTTATCAATGATTGGATGAGGAGATCGAGTGCACCTTCAGTAAATCAGCGGTTGACACCAAGTTGGGTGAGAGTGTTGAGTGGGAGTGTTTATTAGCTGAAAGATAGGGAGGCTTTACAGAGGGATGGATCAATTGTGCTGTGGCCACTGGTATGACATTCAAAAAGGCAAAGTGCCAGGTCCTGCACTTAAGCTACACCAACCCCATGCAATGCTTCAGACTTGGGGAAGAGTGGTTTGAAAGCTCCTCAGTGGAAAAAGACCTGGGGGTGCTAACTGACGGAGCTGAACATGAGCCAGCCGGTGCCCAGGCAGCAAGAAGGCCAACAGCATCCTGGCCTGTATCAGCAATAGTGTGGCCAGCAGGGCCAGGGCAGTGATCAACCCCCTGTACTGGGCACTGATGAGGCTGCATCTTGAATCCTGTGTTCAATTCTGGGCCCCTCACTACAAAAGAAACATTGCAGTGCTGGAGCAGGGCCAGAGAAGGGCAACGGAGCTGGTGCAGGGCCTGGAGCGTAAGTGTGAGGGGAAATGCCTGAGGGACCTGAGGGGTTCAGTCTGGAGAAGAGAAGGCTCAGGGGGGACTTCATTGCTTTCTACAACTGCCTGAAAGGAGGTTGTAGCAAGGTGTATGTTGGTCTCTTCTCCCAAGTGAAAAGCAGTAAGACAAGAGGAAGCGGCCTCAAGTTCTGCCAGGGTATCTTAAACTGGATATTAGGGAAAATTTCTTTGCCAAAAGATTTGTCAGATGTTGGAACAGGCTGATCAGGGCAGTGATGGAGTCACCATCCCTGCGCGTGTAGACGTGGTGCTTAGGATCATGGTTTAGTGGTGGACTTGGCAGTGCTGGGTTTACAGTTGTCTTTTCCAAGCTAAACAAGCTAGAACATGGTGCTCAAGGTATTCTAGGCATCCAGATTTTATCCCCTTGATTTTGGCCTTTGGAGGAAATTCACACTGGCAGGAAGAGCTGCCCATGTGCATCTTTTTGCAAGGAATTCATCTTCATTCTTCAATACACACATTTGCTGAAGAAACCAGAGTTCTTTAGTTGGTTTTGCATTTTTAAAAGCCATTTCACAGATGATATAGCATGGGTAAAGGCAGGCCACTGATTTAAGGAATCACAGAAAATAGGCAGTATTTTCATGTGGTGACAGCACATCAGCTGGAACCAAATATGGTTTTGATATAATTGCTGGTTCCATTTACTCCTCTGAATGAAGCTCTATCATTTAGGTGATGTTGACCAGTGGAATGTATAATTACTGTAATCGATCAGGATGTTAAAAAATTAAAACATGTCCTTTCCATGTATATATTTGGAGTATGTTTTTCACATTGTGTAATTACCAAGCAGGCTCCTCGGATGATGGACAAATAATTTCTCCTAGAACAATTTACAAACAGAGGAACTGAATGTCCTCATTTTAAATAGGTGCAGACTACTGGCAAAAGCTGTACCCTGATTAATCACAGGTTTTGCTGAGCAAACTCCGTTCTGAACAGCTTGAAATAGTGCTTAGAAATCAGAGGAGGAGTTAAAATAACAGGCAGGCAGAAAGGAGGGAAGCGAGGGAGGGAGGAAGGAAAGAAGGAAAGGAAGGAAAGAAGGAAAGGAAGGAGGTATTGAAGGACAGAGAGAAGATACCTTGATATCTTGAGGGACAGAGAGAAGATATCTTGATATCTTGAGATCCATCTTACTGATCTTCTCCTGGGAGACTGAAAAAAAGCTGGAACAGGATCTTAAAAGACAGATGGAATAGCATAACTCTGCTGAAACTGTGTTCTGATTTCTCTCATTCAGCCTTTGCTCCATGTGTGTTGATCTGAGAAGTCATGGGCTGCAGTTTAACTCTACTCATTTTGTCATGAACATGCATTTCCAAGTGTTTTTTGAGGAAACTGTGACCAGCACAATTTTAACTATAAAATTAAGATGTAACCACTGAATATTCATTAATATTTCTGTCCTCAAATAGTTCTATTGGTATAGTGGATTCTAGTCAGTCATTGTCAGGGGTAAAAGTCAGGGGATGATCTTCACAATTCACATGTACAATCAAACTGGCCTCAAATCAGATGTTACTTTTTCATGCCTGGAAGGAATTTTTGGCTGCATCCCTAGCACTGTGACCAGCAGGTTGAGGGAGGGGATTCTCCCCCTTTGCTCAGCTCTGGTGAGACTGTAAACAACAGTGTTTTACAGGGGAGGACTGCCCCTGCAATCCTGTGTCCAGCTGTGGGGCAACAAGACAAGAGAGACGTAGAGCTGTTGGAGTGACTCCAGAGGAGGCCACGAAGATGCTCCAAGAGCAGGAACACCTCTGCTCTGGAGAGAGGCTGAGAGAGCTGGGCTCCATCAGCTGGAATAGAAGGCTCTGAGGAGACTTTAGAGCAAATTCCAGTGCCTAAAGGAGCTGACAAGAGAGCTCAGAAGGTGCTTTTCACAAGAGCCTGGAGGGACAGGACAAGGGGGAATGGGTTCAAACTTAAATATGGGAGATTTAGGCTGGATATAAGGAAGGAATTCTTCTGTGTGAGGGTGGTGAGGCCCTGGCACAGGGTGCCCAGAGAAGCTGTGGCTGCCCCATCCCTGGCAGTGTTCAAGGCCAGGTTGGATGCAGCTTGGAGCAACCTGCTCTGGTGAAAGGTGTGCCTGCCCATGGGAGGGGGCTGGAAGTAGGTGAGTTTTAAAGTCCCTTCCAACCCAAACCAGTCTGTGATTCCATGATGTGTACATGCAGAGGTCAGAGAAAAGTACTCTTTTTTAAGGGTGGCCAGAGGCATCAAGCATGTGATATTTTGCATCATTCAAATGACATATTTTTCTTATCTATTTCTACTGAAAACTGTGACTCCCGTTCATTCAGTTCAGTGGAACACACAAAATTGAGACTGTAACAAGATAGTTTCTGTTGAAAGTGCCTGTCTTGATTTTATATATTTCAGAATAGTTAAGAAGTAGAACAGCTTGTGTGGTAGAGAGCTCAAGTAAATGCTGTAAACATGTTTTCTGTAATTGAATCTTATTAGCTTTAATTCATATTCTACATAATTAAGTAATTCTTTTTTCAGAATGTTGTCATATCAGTCAAAATAATCTATTTTTAATGAGTGTCAAAGCAAAATGAATCTAAAACTTGTTTATAGAACTCGGAAAACTGTTTTGTGTCAGGGGTTTTTCACCTTTTTTTCTTTGAAGAGGATTTCTCTTGACTGGAAAATAGTAGTTTGAAATAAAGCCTCTTCCTTTGACATGAGTTTGAGTGACTTTTCTGACTACAAGAGAAGCTGTAGTCACGCAACATGCACTCAAAGCTTTTCAAGGTGCTGGAAGTAATGGTTATGTGAACTAGAGAGATCGTGCTTGAATTATTCCATAAAAAAATCCAGATCACACTGCTTTTTTACAAAGTCAGCATTTGTCCTTTAATCTTCCCATTCTCTGTCATCCAGCTCAGCCTTTGTTTAAATAAAGATCATTCTAGCCATTAAATCCACTGAAACAGCCTGTACCACCATACTTAAGAGTTCACGACTCTAAAACTAGTAACAGCAGAGTCAGTTGAAAGCCTTAGCTTGGCATTAAACCCATTACGTTTGCAAAAGCCACTTGCCAATAACCAAAACCTTTCTTTGGGATACATGACTGGGAACCAGTCTGAGAAGGGACAGTCTGTGTCTGCTATTTAGTAAATGCTAATCAGGTTGTGATTACTTGCTTGTGAACTCTGAATATTTGGCTCAGCTGAGATTTGGTGTATGTTTCTCATTCAGCCTCTGTAAAGCCAAGGACCTGAACATCAAACTCCTCGTGTAGGATGTGAAGTAAATCTTGCATGTATCAGAGCTTCCCTTGGGAAATCCAGTGGCTGCTTTTCACTGAAGCACTGACTGGGTGTATTTCAGTGCTTCTGAAATAGAACGTCATATAATTCACTTACAGTTCCATTTCATGCCTTAGCCTTTCATTATTTATATGGGATGATACATATTTTTAACTGGAACTCCATTAAAAAAATCTCCTTATAGGTGGAGACTTGCAATTTGCTTTTTTTTCCAGCCAATTCTAATCTCCATTTCTTTGTGTGTGTGTGTGTGTGTCTTTAAACAATCAAGGAGCTCAGCTGAAAATGTGGTGACAAATCCTGAACATCTACCCAAATTACTCTGAATGATATTTTTGCATGTGCCTCCAAATGCAGGGAGCTTGGCTAGATGACATGGAGCATAAAAATCGCTGCCCTGAAAGCTTTTTGACATGGTACCTCACTATATGGAAATGCTGGGATTTAACGTGTTTGGCAATGGCAGGCAATTCCTCATTAATATGCCTGCATACTAAACAGTATGTAGTATGCAGTGCATACTAAACACTCTGGCTTGCTGACAGGGCTATAGTCATACAAAATGGTAGTCTTGTGATAATTACAGTTTTGTGTCTGGAACGGAGAAGTATGTGGAATAGATCTTTGCATTGATAGCCAAAGAAGAAACAATTTTCTCCTTTACATGCATATTTAATCTTAATAAATGGACAGTCAGTGGATTTAAGATGGTCTGTTGAACTATGTACAGTATTTAGAATGTGTAATTGGGATTTTGCCAGTGTAGAAACATGTTTTATATTGTTTCAAGACTGAGGTTTTGAAAATAATATGTAAAGACTTGTACTAGCAATGGAGAAAGTTGCAAAAGCTTCTACATGGAAAACTTTATCCTAAGCAATCATAGGGTGATCATACACTGGTTTGGGTTGGAAGGGACCTTAAAGCTCATCCAGTTCCAACCCCCTGCCATAGGCAGGGACACCTTCCACCAGACCAGGTTGCTCCAAGCCCTGTCCAACCTGGCCTTGAACACTGCCAGGGATGGGGCAGCCACAGCTTCTCTGGGCACCCTGTGCCAGCGCCTCAGCATCCTCATAGGGAAGAATTTCTTCCCAAAATNAACCTTGAACACTGCCAGGGATGGGGCAGCCACAGCTTCTCTGGGCACCCTGTGCCAGCGCCTCAGCATCCTCATAGGGAAGAATTTCTTCCCAAAATCTCATCTCAATCTCCCCTCTGTCAGGTTAAAGCCATTCCCCCTTGTCCTGTCCCTACAGGCCCTTGTCAAAAGTCCCTCTCCAGATTTCTTATCAGCCCCTTTAGACACTGGAATCTGCTCAAAGGTCTCCCTGGAGCCTTCTCTTCTTCAGGCTGGTTGAGCCCTGGTCTCTCAGCATGTCGCGAGCAGAGGTGCTTCAGCCCTGAGAACATCCCTGTGACCTCCTCTGGACTTGCTCCAACAGTTCCTCATCCCTCAGTAAATATATTAAATTCTCCTTTTTTTCTTTTCTTTTTTTCTTTTTTTTTAATAAAGCAGGAGGGCAAAACCCCCCACAAAGAAGATAAATGCAGAGATAGAATTAAAAAATGGGCAGCTTTGCTGTCAAATCAGTGGAGTTAATGTTGGCAGGAAGTTCTTGATACTTTTCCTTTTTAATTATGGGATACATTTTCTCAATAAGCTTCTCTATTTAAAGCTAACTATAAGTGGCTTACATATCAAAAATAACCGTGACAAACACAGATTAGGATGTGTGTTTGTATGGATGAGTACTTGAGAACCAAAGCTCTTGCTGAGAGTAACTCTATGAAGGGAATAATTGAGCCTCCTTTGTTACAGGTGAGGATGAAAAACACTTCATTTCTTCTCATAGAGCCATAGGATGGTTTGCGTTGGAAAAGTTTAAAGGCATTAAGCTCATACTGCTCACAGAGGGTCTAAGTAGAAGCCCTCTCTCTATCCAAGTGTACCTAGGTATTGTTAGGGTCAGAGGGCTGTGGTATGGAACAAAGCTGTTTATCCAACATGTTTTGCTGTTAGAAATTGCCATTGATTAATGGAGTTTGGTTGTAACAAGGGTTTTGGAAGGCTGGTGATCTGCATTCTGTCCTGCTTTCTGCAGGACATGTTCTCACCCCTGTGTCCAGGCCTCTTGGGCTCTCACTGCCCAATTACTTTCCTCCTAGTTGCTCATAAGCCCATGGTTTTAGTCAGCAACCTCATGGTCAGTTCTCTGCAACCTCTGCCTAACTAACATCATGGTGGTGCATGCAAAGCAGATCATGATAAGGCATAGTTCTAGTCTCTTCTGTGATCTTACTGTCATTTGCTGTTCCTCTGGCCTGTGAACACCTTAAGTGGCCATGAGCAGATAGTGCTTTAAAGGTATGCTGGGGACAAAACCAGGCTGGTGATTTGACCAGGATGTCCTAAAAGCCTTGGCACACACCCTTGTTAGAGCTTGCCTTTCTTCACTACTGCTGGGGGGTTGTTTCTTTTTTCCATCACATAAAAATGATAGAACTAACTCCAAGAAAAACCTTGTATTGCACCGACAATGTCCTGAGGGCCAGGAAGACTTTTACCTAATTAAATCCAAATGGGTGCCTAAAATCCCATTCCTTTCAATGGTAGGTGCCTGAATTAGAGAGATGCTATTGAGTATCTGTGTAGAGCCATCCCTCCTTGTTTGCATGTAGGTAGTGGTCACTGGCATAGCAGTGACCTTCCTTTATATAATGAGCTATTTGCGTTCAGTCTGGTAATAGCAGTCTGCTTGTATCGATTTGTTTATGTGAGTTACTATATTTGTGTTGCTGTGCAGTATTTATGTAAATTGTGTTTCCTTTGAGCATGATGGGTAGCGCAGGTTTGCATAGAGTTGTGAAACCACTTATTCTCCATTTATTTCCTCCACAAAAATTGTTTTTCGCTCATTCAACCACCCACATGGGTCTTCTTACCCAGGAAAATAATTCACTGTGATTACCAAGTTTTTCTTTTAAACAACAAATATTCTTGAGTCAGTGAGAATGTGCAGGCATTGCCTATACATTTCTTCATATAAAGACTTCCAAACCCCTAAATTTGTTTCAGAAATAATTCAAGATTTCAAGAAGCAACCACAGTGTTTTCCAGGAACATCACTCACCAAGTCCAGGCACATAGTAGCAATAATGTCTAGCTAGGATGTTCTAATTCTTACACCATCTGCAAACTGAATATATGATTTGTATGCATAAAGAAACATACTTAATCACAACAATCTAAATCAGCAATGAATCACAGTTAAAAGTATAATCGCCCTTTTAATTTTAGTATCAAAATATTCCTAGGGTTTTTTATGCAACAAGTATCTGATGACAGCTTTTTAGATTGGAAATTCCCTGCCTGTTCAGAATAATGCTATCTAAGTAGTCTTTCTTTAAATCTATGGAAATTAGGAGAATATTGATTGCCTGCCTGCCTGTGTTATTAAATTCACAGTTCAAATGAATAAATTCATGTGAGTATGTATATTTGCTTTGGGTTTTAGATTGGTCTGATGTTAGAATAGCAAAATTGTGTCACACTTCATCTTGATACTTTATGCACCTCAGATGAACATCAGTTTTTTATAGAGCAGATGGAGGGGTAATGTGGATAAAGGTAGTGTAATAGGACGGGTGGCTGCAACCTTTGATTCAGTGAAAATTTACCAATTGGACACTGCTGCAGAGATACAGTATGTGAAACAAGTTAAGTATCAGCTTCAGCCCCTTAACCTTAAGAGTGTATTTATTACCAACAAAAATATACTTGGGTATTTGAAACCACAAACAACCGATTGCTGACCACATTCTTTTTTAATAAGTGCATTGATCTGTATTTCAGACTAATTTCCTGATTGTTTGTGGGTGCCCAGTCTGATATACCTCAACCCTGGTGTTCAGGAACACAAAGTCATAGAATCTTGGAATGGTTTGGGTTGGAAAGGACCTTAAAGCTTATCCAGATCCAACCCCTTGCCACTGGCAGGGACACATTCCACTAGACAAGGTTGCTACAAGCCCCATCTAACCTGGCCTTGACCACTGCCAGGGATGGGGCAGCCACAGCTTCTCTGGGCAACCTCTTCTGCTCTGGGAAGAACTTCCTAACGTCTAATCTAAATTTCCCCTCTTGTCAGTTTAAAGCCATTCCCAGTCACTGCAGGTCACTGTAAAACAAAGGGGGTATGAGGAAAGAAATTAGCACTCTATACTGAGCTCTTTGCATTAACTACAGTGTTAATATTTCAGCCAGTGCCCCATGTGTGTTTGTAACCTTTACAAAAATAGTGTTATATCCTGCATTCCCTGCTCCACTCAAGCTTGGATTCTTCAAGCATGGCCAGCACAGGAATGCTCTCAAAGGTTTATACACATGTCCTGGGTTCAGCAGTAGCAGTCATTTTTTTTCTCCTTAGTAGCTGGTGCAGCACTGTGTTTTGACTCAGCCTGGGAACAGAGCTGATAATACTAATGTTTATTCTGACCAAGGACTTTCTGAGCCTCATGCTCTGCCAGGGAGGAGGGGAGGCTGGGAGGAAGTAGAAACAGGACCCCTGACCCAAACTGACCAAAGAGGTATTCCATACCACAACACGTCATGCCCAGGATGTAACTGAGAGCTACCCGGAAGGGCTAGTGCTCTGCCGGGTTGGAAGAGGGATCGGCCGGTGCTTGGTCCGGTGGGGTGGGGTGAGTTATCTGTCGGTGGTTGGTGAGATGCTGTATTCTCTTCCCTTGTTATTTCCTTTATCATTATTATTATTGGTGGTAGCAGCAGTGATTTGTGTTATACCTTAGTTACTAAACTGTTCTTATCTCAACCTGTGGGAGTTGCATTCTTTTGATTCTCCTCCCCATCCCTCCAGGAGCAGGGGGAGGGCAAGAAAGGGGGGTTGAGAGAGTGAATGAGATGCGTGGCTGGGTTTAAACCATGACAAAATCTTACAGAGGTTATTCTTAATCTGATTGTACACTAACTGACAGCAGGAAACATTACATTTTCAGACAACCTCGATTAATATGTAAAATTTCACACAATATACTGAAATGCAAGACAGAAAGACAGAATGAATGAATGAATGGTGAATGATTTAGACAGCCACATCTCTAAATCTGGAAGAGTTCACCTGAGAAATACATCAAATTAAAGAGAAGAGGTAAAGAGTGGAACCAGAACTTTAAGATAAGGTAACCATCTCTTTCTGGCACCATGCAGACTTCAATTATTATTTTCATTAATTGCACAGCTTTGCATCCAGTCATCAAGCCCCTGAACCTCTATAATTAGTTATGCTCTGAAGAGCTCTAATGACCTGGAGCTTTATGCTATGCTTTTGTATTTTGTACAAATACTTATGTATAATGCAGTAATTAAATAATTGTTCTAATTTTGCAAAAGGAAGGGTGTTTCCTCCTTAGGAACTTGGAAGCTTAAATACTTCATAGAATCATACAATGGTTTGGGTTAGAAGACCTTAAAAGGTTGGGGCTTCAAGGTCATCCTGGTTTTGTCTTTTCAAATTCTATTAAAGTACCAGTCCTTTCACATTCAGTTCTTTCCAGACAACTTTTTTTCTCCTCCTCATTAATCTTTCAAGTGTAGCTCCACAAGTCGTTAAAGTTTAGTTTTTCATTGAGTTTCCATGCATTTTCCAGAGATGTTTCCATCAGACTTTGTGTTCAATAAAATTAAATAGGTTTTTAGCTCACTGGAAAACAAGCATCTGTAAAGAAGGTGTGAGTGGGTGGTTTTTGTTTTGCTTTGTTGTTAAATAGGATACAATTTACCAGCCCCAAATAAGATGTTAAGTCTCCTAGCAGAAGTACCAGCCTAATCACACTGAACTCTGGAAATGTGTGACCTTTTGGAATCAGCTTTGTAAAAGTGTATCCCCCAAGACTAGGGCAGTACAGCGCTCCCCATGGTTCCCTATCCCACAGTACAACAGTCTAATCTGAAAAGGGTGTGAAGGGAACCCAGCTTGATTAGGTTTGTTCCCAGACTAATCACTGAACTGTAGCAGGGATGCAAGAACTGGGAATGCCACAATTCATTATTCATAACACACATCCCTGTACTTACTAGAACTTGAATACAAACATTACAGCAAACCAGCTCTCCTTCAGCTGGCTGGCTTCCAGGGCCATTCCCTTGTACCTCAGAATGCAGGTTTGGCAAGAGACTAACTTCAAGATTTCTGTGATTAGTTTACAGTAGTAGATGTGCTCTATTTTCTGATGATACACATAGGGAATTCTAAAATAAACCTTTCAAACTTTTAAAATTTCAGTGGTCTCCTGCCTTATTAGACCAATTGAAGACAGAAAAGCTCGCCTTTGGATCTGGGAAGTCCATAGTAAACTGAAGTTATAAGGCTTGTGCTTCTAATGCACTCTAGAGAATAAAACAAAACTTTTGCTTAATGCTGTTTTGAAATCCTCATTGCTAACCAGCCCCTTCTCAGTGGAAAAGAAGTTCCTTCTTTTTTGTAAGAGGAGAGAACTGAAAGGTCTTTAAACTCTTGAGAAGCTGAGCTGCACACTGCCATTAGGGTTTTCACACCTGATTGCAAGCCACTGAAGTCAATGCTGTTCTACTGACATAGCAGTGTCAGCCTGTCAGTTTGGGGTTTAATTCCAGCCTTTCAGAGCTGCTGTCTTGGAAGAAGTGTAGAGAAGTTAAATAAGAACCACTGACTCTCTTCCAAGTTTCCTGGGTTTGCAGTGAAAGATTTCTCACACTGCTATAGCTGGTGAAGAGAATCTTGTGTGCTTCATCTTTTGCCATGATCCCTGCATGCTTGAACAGTTTCTGTATTTAGAAAGGTGGGTTGCTTTTGGTATTTTTCAGGTCCATTCACAGCTGCCAGGAAGAATGGGCAACCTGATCTAGTTGAAGATGTCCTTGCTCATTGTATGGGGGTTGCAACTACATGACCTTTAAAAGTCCCTTCCAACCAAACCATTCTATGATTCTAATGCCAGCTTGGGGCTGCAAAGCTTTATTATTCTCTTTGCATCTCTAAATAAAGTCTGTATCAAGGCTATCAACTGATTTGTAGCTGCTCTGGCAGGCTGTAATGACTTTTTTGGACATTGTTGATAGGAAGTAGAGTGAAGCAGCCAAAGCTGAGTGAGATAGAAAGCTGAAAATCCTACTAATGCCTTAAGTGTCAGGGATGTTATTGCTCTCTTCAACTATCTGAGAGGAGGATGAGGCCAGGAGGTGGCTGGTCTCTTCCCCCAAGGAACAAGTGATAGGACATCATCTCTAGACATATCAAGGATGAGGGGGTCATTAAGAGCAGACAATATGGTTTTACCAAGGGGAAGTCATGTTTGACCAACATTATAGCCTTTTATGAGGAGGTAACTAAGTGGTTGGATGATGGTAGAGTGGTAGATGTGGTTCCTCTTGATTTCAGTAAGGCATTTGATACTGTCTCCCACAGCATCCTCATAGATAAGCTAAGGAAGTGTGGGCTTGATGATCAGGTAGTGAGGTGGATGGAGAACTGGTTGGAAGGAAGAAGGCAGAGAGTTGTGGTCAATGCGGCAGAATCTAGCTGGAGGTCTGTGACCAGTGGAGACCCTCAGGGGTTGGTGCTGGAACCGGTGCTGTTTAATATTTTCATCAATGACCTGGATGAGGGAACTGAGTGTACTCTCAGCAAGTTCGCTGATGATACTGAACTGGGAGGAGTGGCTGACACACCAGATGGCTGTGTTGCCATTCAGCGAGACCTGGACAGGCTGGAGAGTTGGGCAGGCAGAAACTTGATGGAATTCAACAAGGGCAAGTGTAGAGTCTTGCATCTGGGGAAGAACAACCCCAGGTACCAGTACGGGTTGGGGGTTGATCTGCTGAAAAGGTTCTTTTCAGTGATGTCCAGTGATGGGACAAGGGGCAATGGGTATAAACTGGAGCACAGGAGGTTCCATGTGAACATCAGGAAAAACTTTACTGTGAGAGTGACAGAGCACTGGAACAGGTTGCCCAGGGGCATTGTGGAGTCTCCTACGTTGGAGATATTCGAGGCCCGCCTGGACAAGTTCCTGTGTGATGTAATCTAAGCTACCCTGCTCTCACGGGGGGATTGGACTAGATGATCTTCTTGAGGTCCCTTCCAGCCCTTAGGATTCTGTGACAAGAGGAAACGACCTCAAGCTGTGCCAGGGGAGGTTTAGAACGAATATTAGGCACTATTCCTTCCCCAAAGGGCAATCAGGCATTGGAACAGGTTGCCCAGGGCAGTGGTGGAGTCACTGTCCCTGTAAGTGTTCACAAACTGTGTAGGCAAGGCTCTCAGTGCCATGGGTTAGTGGTGGCCTTGGCAGTGCTGGGGAGTGGTTGGACTGGATGATCTTAAAGGTCTTGTACAACCTTGCTGATTCTATGATTCTATTTGAATTAGACTTTTGATTTTAAATATATTTGTCATCTTTGTCAACAAAGGTAAACATTTATGGATAAGACATGCTTCCTTCTCTCCAATTTCCACTCAGTCTCACAGATATACCCCTTTAGTCTGGGCAAGGTTCTGTCCATCAGCTCCATATGCCCCTTTCAAAAATCAGTCTAAAATCTACTGGTAGTCAGGGATTCTCTCTGTTTACCCATGGAGTTTTTCTAAGTGTTCTCATAGGTTGAAGTTTTGTGGTTTTGGGGATCAGCTGCTTCTCAGCAGCTTTTCTATATGTAGCCCCAGCAGCCCAGGAAAAACAGATGATCTCATATTGAGGATTGATGCTTTTGACATGGTTTGGGCTGTTTCTCTAATTTGGATGTAACATGGCTTCTATCAGAAACAATACTTCGTATTCCAGTTACATGTGTTGGGAATATGAATGCACGCCAGGAATCGAAAGTTTGTCTCAAGGTTTTCTTTTTCCTCCATATACTGTTAGCACTGTAAGCTACTACCTGATTTTTCTTCTAAACCCTTTCGTACAACAAAAAGCTACGTGGATTGTCCTTTTTCTTTCTTAATTCCACACAAACCTCTGTGAATTAAGAGGGTGGATAAATAATTAAAGCTACATTGCAGACTCTATTATAAGAACGTGAGAAAATCCAAACCTGCATGGTCTTTCCCCCAACTAGTATTCATGTAAAATGAATGCCATTAGTGACCACTGCATTAAATAGTCTTATAGCAGATGGTAACACTTAAAAAAACTACAAGAAATCTTCAGTATACAAGGAGAATGAGTACTATAAGCTAATGTCTTAGATAATACATGGATAACTTGAATATGAGGGCAGAATGTTTTCCAAAAGACAGAAAAACTCTTTGTTGACACCATTAAATTTGCTTCTAAAATATGCGTAGTTCAAACTTCCTATTTCTAGCTAAGCTAGAAATGCTGTAGTTTGAGCTCAAATAACACTCAAGGGATATAATGCAGTTGGTGACCAGAAGAGATGTAAAATACCTCCAGATCATGAAAGAAAAAAGACTCTGGGACTGAGGGCTTTGGAAATGGCATGTAGTTCTCTATGCAGCTCAATAATTAAGCTACAGTTGATGATGATGGTAAGTCTCTGATGGCTTCTTAGGTTTCCTGCATATATATCCAGTTTAAATGAGAGCCCAGACCTTTGGCTGGTGTTTTGAAAGAAGTAGCAAATGACTGAGAAGCCTTTGGAGTCCAACTCCTATTTACATATATTCTGTTAATTTAAAGTTTACAATTTGTCATAGTATTTAGTGCTTCAGTTTCCCTCTGGTATTAATTTCACTAACATTCAGCATGTATTTCTTCTCACTGGCTGACACTAGAAGAATATAATTGAATTCTCATTTTTTATCAACTCCTGGGATACTGCACAGTATTCTATGCCTAATATTTTGTCTTGAGAATAGTAACAAGAACGTGAATATACAGCAGTCAAAACAGTTCATTTAAAGACATTTGTGAGCCTTCCAGCAGTGATACTGTTTGCATGCGTAAGAAACCTTTCCATCTGGGGGTTTTCTTCAGGCCACTTTGGATCCTTCATTTTATGTCAAGGGAGTTTGTTGTTGTTCTTTTATAATTCCTTGGAAGAATGAGGAATTAAAATCTGAGCCATCATTATTTGATATAAAAAGATTGAGGAAGATATTGATACATGAAGGATTTAAACATTAAAAGAGTTCTTTAATACATGTGATCCTCTCAGTCTGGAAAGGACTGTGGAACTATTTCAAAGTATGAAACAAATGAGAGTACACAGATACCATCAATGACATCTCATTTTAAACATCTGAAAGTTTACTTGTCTATTTCTTCTGTGTGCTAGGGTTTTAGCTATACAGATTTTACATAATGGAAAGGGGCAATCTAAGCAGGGAGGGATTTGGACAAAATTTGTATCAGATGGTCTTTTGTTCCCCCCACTTCTCCCCAACTCAAGCTAAACCAAGTAAAATTAATGGATAAATTCTTCAATTTTTGCCTTTACTGCTATAATTCATTATTGTTTCAAAAAATGCAAATACTGAAGAGAGTTTTGACCAATATCAAAAGCAAGTTCATTACTGAACAAATACTTCTGTATCAATAATAAGTAGTTAGCAACATGACAGCAGTGCCAGTGAAGAAAATTCTACCTTTGATTGCTGTATTTCTAGCTAAAATTTGAAATTCTATTCATGAAAATCACAGTGTATGTGCTTTGGATGCTTTTAGTTGATTTAGATATGGAAAATGATTACTGTTTGAACGGAGGGGAAGATTAAAGTCAGAGATAAAGTCCCTTTAAATCTGAAAGGAATAATCTTAACAACCAGAACTAAGCCTACTCTCAGGTAACAATTTTTGCTGAGGCAATGTTGAAATGCCAGATATCTAACACAAATTTAGATCTCAAGAACACACAAGCTGGAATTCCTGGTGTTGCCTCATCTACTCCTTTTCAGAGATAATTCTAAGCACCTATAATAATGGATTTACAACCATAATGATAGTATTAACTGTTCTCCATTGCACATTTTGTTCCCATTTCATTTTTTTTCCCTTGCTGCTAATGATTATGGGATGTTTTCAGATTTCTTTACAAATACATTATCATTTTTTACCTAAGAGATGCACTTTTTTAATTTAAAGTGCTTGGTTCTACATTTCTCTCTCTTTTTTATTAGCCATATTTGGAATAAAAAGCATGAAAGCATTATCTCCCTGTTTCTCATAGAAGATTAATTGGAGTTGGGAGCAGTTGCTTGAAAGTAAATTTGCAATGAGGCTTGTTTTTCAAAACTGCTCGTATTCATAAACCATCTGCCAGTTCCTCCTTAATTTACAAAAGCTTCTAGGACAATCTTTGCCTTTCATGAAGACACAAGCAAAAACAATGCTGAGAAGTTTTGATCTGGCAAGAAAATGGAAACAAAAACCTCCATGATTTTCTCAACAATATAAAACCCCCACACCTATTAAATTAGAGCAGTATTTAGGCAAAGTTTTTTTTTCCAGTCTGATTATTTGAAAAGGAAGCTTATTTACATGTTTCCGATTAAAGGAGAATTCAACCAGGAGTATATGTGTTGGTTTGGGCTTTTGGGTGTTTTTTTTACCTATACCTTACTTATTCCGTTTCATTTTCTGTTTTCCCTACCATAGGTTTTTTTCCCCTACTTTTCAGTTCAGTTTATCCCTGAATATGATTTTCCCAGCATGAAAAGGGGAAGGCAAGTTAGCTGGCAGCAGACAGCAAATTTTGGAGGAGCCTTTTTAAGTAATCTTCAACAGAAGTGAACCTTTACATCACCTCTAGCATATGCCAAGGTAAATGCAACAGGAGTCTGTGTATAGGAAAAGGTGCATCCATGCTTAATTAATGTAAGTAGTTTTTAATGGCCTCACTTGCTTTTTTCACTTTTTCAAGATTTTGTAGAAATTAATGTGCCTCTGATTTCAGTTAAAATAAACTTTACCTTCTTTGATCTGTACTGCCCCTCCTGAAATTACCAGCCCCTTCAATCACTTCTAATCAGTGCAGTTCTTTACGAGCTGTTGTTTTCAATCTTGTAGAATGCATCCCATGAGAGCACTTCTATCAATGCATTATCCTTCCTGGATTATCACTCTGTTCACTATTAATTCATGAGATTGATTCACCCTCGTCCTTGTAGAGAAATATTAACATGTAATTAAGATACAAATCCAAATGTGAGAACATAATAACAGGAAAGCCATCTGAGGGAAACAAAATCACAGCAGTGACATGTTTGAGAGGAGGGCTGCAGCTGAAGATTAATTGGTGAGCACTCACACTGACAGCAGATAACTCATGTGTTGCATTCACAGAGGGAATGAAAGAGCTGGAATCTGCACACTTTGTCATAAATAAAGGAGACGGCTTTCTGCAGAGCAATGCTTAAATCTGCTTACATTTAAAATGATGGCTCATGGTGAAGGTAATTCACTGAATACTATGTGAAATCTGTATAGCTCCACTGTAGTCAGGCCAGTTCACACTCTCCTGGGACCTGGCTCTTCTATGTCACTTATAGTGCCAGTCAGCAGCTGTGAATTCATACATGAGCAAACTTTGATTAAGGTCACGCCACTGGAGCTGCAGAAGGGCTAATGGCATTCTGAAATTATGCTTGGCATTTACTGCTCAGATCTTACAAGATGCATAAGCACACAACAACCTTTTCTTGATCTGGAGTTATATCTTGTGTTTATGGATGTGTGTGTATGTGCGTGGTTCTCAGTAAAACTTTGAATTTCTTGGTCACTAACCAGATTTACCAAAAGGGAAGTAGATGGATTTTTTTAATACATTTTTACACTGTTGAAAACAGATGAAGATTCTTAAGTGGGAATATTGCAGCAGATGATTTTTGAACAGAGGGAGAAAATACAATTTCATTTGGAATGTTAAAAAGAAATAGCTTTAAGTCATGTGTATGGAAATAACTTCGTCTTTGTTAAAGATCTTATTGCACTGCAAAGAGGGCCCATGCAAAGTTACTTGTGCTGAAAATACCGTGAAATCATAGAACCACAGATCTGGTTCAGGTTGGAAGGACCTGAAAGCTCACCCAGTTCCAACCCCCTGGCACAGGCAGGGACACCTTCCACTAGACCAGGTTGCTCCAAGCCCTGTCCAACCTGGCCTTGACCACTGCCAGGGATGGGGCAGCCACAGCTTCTTTGGGCACCCTGTGCCAGCGCCTCAGCATCCTCATAGGGAAGAATTTCTTCCCAAAGTCTCATCTCAATCTCCTCTCTGTCAGGTTAAAGCCATTCCCCCTTGTCCTGTCCTTACAGGCCCTTGTCAGAAGCACTTCTCCAGCTTTCTTACCTGCCCCTTTAGGCATTGGAAACGGCTCTAAGGTCTCCTGGAGCCTTCTGTTCTCCAGGCTCTATCAGCCAGTCTCCAGATAGTATTTAACTGTTGTTGGGATAAATAATAGAATCATACAATAGTTAGGGTTGGAAAGGACCTTAAGATCATCCAGTTCCAACCCCCCTGCCATGGGCAGGGGCACCTCACACTAAACCATGTCACCCAAGGCTCTGTCCAACCTGGCCTTTAACACCACCAGGGATGGAGCATTCACAGCTTCTCTGGGCAGCCCATTCCTGTGCCTCACCACCCTAACACTAAAGAATTTCTTCCTTATATCCAATCTAAACTTCCCCTGTTTAAGTTTTAACCCATTACCTCTTGTCCTGTCACTGCAGTCCCTAATGAAGAGTCCCTCCCCAGCATCCCTATAGGCCCCCTTCAGATACTGGAAGGCTGCTATGAGGTCTCCATGCAGCCTTCTCTTCTCCAGGCTGAACAGCCCCAAATTTCTCAGCCTGTCTTCATACAGGAAATGAGTTTAGTAGGTATTTTGGGGAAGGAATCTTTCTTCCCTGAATCTTCACTAACTGAAGATAGTTGATTTTTACCACAGTGCGATAGATTGACTGAGAGCTCAGTGTCTGAAACTGCATCTTCCATTCAGTGTTCTTGAAAGAGTGTGATAGGAATAGAATTGATCCCCCTTGCGCCCTCACTTTCATTCTTTCATTCTCCCCTCGCAATGAAAGGAAAAACTTAACCTGGGAATCTGAAAACCAGCTCACCATGCCACAGTGGTTGTATCAAAGCTCAGCTGCGTTGCCTTTGCAATAACAGACATAAAGTAGCAGCAGCCATTTTGTGATTACGTAGTAAGCTCCTACAGTGGTGTAGTCACTCAAACAAAATAGAAATGCATGAACAAATTACACTTGCTCTAAAGACTGCTAATAGTTGTGCAGACAACCATTTGTAACTGTTACATTTGATACTGCAGTGTATCAACCACTCTGCATTATCGAATGTAACCACTTTGAAAGTCAGAATCTTTATAATGACTTCAGCCTTCAAGAAACACTCTGCTTATCTCTCTTAGGCCAAGCAGATCTAAAAACATTACTTTTTTCAATAATTAAACAATTATCAAAATATTATCATTATAAATCCTGCCTTGATTTTTCAGAGAATCATAGAATAGTTAGGGTTGGAAAGGACCTTAAGATCATTCAGTTCCAACCAGACACCTCACACTAAACCATGTCACCCAAGGCTCTGTCCAACCTGGCCTTGAACACCACCAGGGATGGAGCATTCACAGCTTCCTGGGGCAACCCATTCCAGTGCCTCACCACCCTAACACTAAAGAACTTTTTCCTTAATTTCTTTTTGATAGGAATATCCTATAAAAGTCTCAGGTTTGTAGTCCTGGCTTTACGGGTAGTCTATACATGTCCTAAATAGTGCAATAATGGTGAAGGGTGCATAGGAAAAGAGTACACCACATTCTTCCTTCCTTCCCATCATCGCATTTCAAATATGTTCATGGGCAGCCAGTTCAAAGTTAGACACAATGCCAGTCTGGCCATCTTTTGATGGATCCTGTAATTATACCAAAAATAATTAGGATTGGTTTGGAAAAGTGTCTATTCCGTTGGCCCTTTTCAGCCATCCTTTTTACAATCATCCTGTCTGAACTAATAGAAAGTAAATAATGGTTGAAAGGTAATGAGAAGTAATGGACCTTAAACAGATTGACTGTTGATTGGGTACCACCAATTTGCAGCATTTGTGCTTCCTTCAGGGCCCTTGAGCTGTGCAGCTACCTAGCAACCATGAAATCTGCTATGAGATATTCTCACACAGAAAAAGCTGCACTTGCCAGCACTGTACTGTGATAATCAAGCTGGCAATACAGCTGAAACTGCTGCGCAACAAAGACCCTCACGTTCTGCAAGATGCTAAGCTCTGTACTGTGCATCACAGCTAAGATTATGACCCCTTGCCTCTCAAGGAAATATTTTCATACTTCAACTGCAATTTCATTGCAATTTGTTACAATGAAAAAGTTGTTGTGATGGGGGGTTATCGCATGCTTTCTCTGTCAGAACACTGTAAGCATTAACACTCTAGTTAGCTAATCTGCAATAATATACAAATCTAGTTTTGGGCAATCCAAATCTGGACCCCAGCTTCTTCAAAATATTGGCATTGCGATGTGTTTGCTTTGGAGACATTTCTTCCCCCATGCATTATTTCCTCATGGATAAAAGAAGACAACAACATTTATTATATACGTCATGGGGTAGAATTGGTGGAGGGGATTGAAGTTACTTCAGCAATGGGAATTTTAATTACTTCATTGTTACTTTGTGAAGTGATCAGGTAGAGGTGGCATTGTATCCTTCCTACAGCAGCAAAATGGACAAATCTTGTATCTGATCTCCTGGCTCCAGCTTTAGCATTATGTCTTGTTCTAGTCAGATAGGAAAATGGCATCAAAAGTGCATCCCAACCATCTGCTGAATTCTTGTCTATTGAAAATACAACTAACAACCTCACCTACCTTGTTAAACTCTTTTTTCTACATACTGTGGCTCAGACTTACAGAATCATAGAAATTGCTTAAAAGTAATTTCTCCCTACAATGAACACTTGTAATAAATTTCTCACATGTAGTTTAAATATTAAACCAATTTACAAAGTTTTTAGTTGTTTTTAGTTGCTGTAATCCAAATTAATACTACTTTTTCAGATATGACACAGGAATATTTTCATGTCCTGTTGCGGATGATGTCCTAGCACATTAACATAGTACCTTAATCTGATTTTTGTCAGAACATCTCCATCTCCTTAAAATAGCACTTTCTGAATTAGGTCTTTAGGGCTGTACTGTCATCACTTTGCTATGCTCAATTAAAATGTGTTAATTTATGCATATTTTATTTTAGATTATTTTTGAAGTGCAGTATGAAGCAGAAATTCCAAGCTTAGGAGGAATAAGAAAAGTAACAGCTCTGGGAGCTGGGGCGTTACTGTAAAGAATAATTCAGGAGAATCTATCTGATTAAACCCAGCATTCCTGGTCTGACAGCATTTGGGACTTCTTTTAGCACTTCTTTTTCCTTACCCAATGTGATTGAACCCCCCCCCCCCCCAAGTGTACGTGTCTGTTGTCATTTCTCCTCTGGTTCTGAAGCCTGGGGTGCAGTCAGGGGGACGATAACCTTGTCCTGGTTCATCTGACAAATTGCAAATGTGAGCAGTGCAACGGATGGCTCACAGAGCAGCTGAACGCATGAGGTTAGCACAGATGTAGTATCAGACCATTCTGAATTCCATCTCCAAAAGTAATCTTGAAAAAGAGAATATTGAATCAATTTGTTACATGTCAGTCAGCCAGTTCCAGTTTTGAGCCTGGCAGTGACAGGGAAGAACATGTAATATGGTGTGGAAAGCAAAGTGAGCATCAGAGTAGGCTTTACCAGTCTTAGCCCAAACATAATGGCTCTTAGTGCTGTGTCCTTAAGTGATGTATTTTCTGAAGTTTACAGTTTTGCTTGAGAAAATCGATAGCGTTGTTATCGTGGCTTTAAAGCTTTGTGATACATTTTGATCAAAGTAACACGGAACTTGAAACATGGGCTTGTTAAAACTCTCAAATCGTAATTGTGACTGGGGAATTGGCTTGGGCAGCCACAGTGATGAGGAATTTTTGCAGGGATTGTATCATTTTTGGCTGTGATTGCCCCAGTAAGCTGCTGGCCATAGGAAGGGTGTCCCCTAACAGACCCCTGCTCCTGCAGCTCCGTCCAGCGCTCACACGAAAGGACTACGCTTTATCTTGACCCTGGAGATAACTCCTCCTGAAGTAGTTTGTCAGACTCTGGGCCAGCGAAGCAAGGAAGATGAATTAGAGACTTGAGGTTAAGGAACGGGAGATTAATCAGGGGGTTGAAAATGTGGCACTGGCTCAGCCGCTCGCCCTACCTGGCAGGTAGGAGATGGCTGCTGGAGGAGGAAGGAGGGTTTTTAGTGCCAGGGGGTGGGCAATCCGACGGATTTAGACGGGTGCTACTGAGAGCTGGCGGCGGCTGTAGACCTGCACTATTCGCCTTCCGCTGGTGGTACTACACTAGTCGCCTCCGCGCTGGGTCGAGGCCGCCACCGCCTGGGAGGGAAAGGCTTTACCGCCGGAGCTCCGGCCAGCGCTGTGTTGAGGTAAAGCAGTCCTTTTTCCCTCTTTTCTTCTCTCTGCGTGTGTGCAGCGCTGTTTCCTGCGGGACTTTCAAGGTTTGTTTCTATGCGTTGTGGAAGTAGCCTGCCATGTTGCGCAATGGCAGGGGAAGGGCAGCTTGCTGCCCTGGCCGCCGGTAAAGCTCATTTTCGTCTTTGAAATGAGCCTTTACAGCAAACGTGCTTGGGGGAGCTTAATGTCATTTAGAAGATCTCGTTGTTTTTCAAGTATAAATCGGCAAGGAACGAGGCTGCCGTGGTCCGTGTGGCTCCCCGGGGCTGGGCGGCATTTACCTCAGGCCGCCCTCACGGCCTCTTCCCTCGGTCGGATCCTGGGTCAGGGTTGTTCATTCTACACTGTGGCTTTGCGCTTCAGGTAGGCACCTTGGTGTTGAAACTAAGTTTTAGCAGAGTAAATGTAGGCTACTGCTTTTCCTTGGCTTTGATGCCCTAGGTATGAAGGATGGAAAAGTAATAAAAAAAGTGAGCTATAATAAAACATTTAGTGGCTTCAGAGGGGCAGCAATGTGTAGGCTCTGCCTGACATTATGAATGCAGACCCTAAAAGGGAACAATATTCCATATTGGCATTGATTTGGAATTAGCCTTGTTTGCTGTGGTGGATCTTGTGGCAATTTAACTTAACATGGGGGTTAGAACTGGATGATCTTTAAGGTCTCTTCCAACCCAGACCATTCTATGGTTATATATTCAAGATGGGCAATTTTAGGTAGCCAACAATGATTTTAAAGCAAGGTGGTGATTTCTGGGTATGTATATACCTGCTTCTGTGGAATGTGAATGGGGGAGTGAAATCTGGCCTGTATTTTTCCATTGAGTTGATTTGAAACTACACTGTAGAGATAAATTTGTTTGGCACAGCCCCACTCTTCTTCATTTAATCTATCCTTCTGTGAAAAATGATAGCTTCATTTAAACTGTCAGTTTTCCAAGTCTTTTGGAACTTTGTCTTAATACTAACATGCTTTGATTGAAATGGAAGCTTTAAGTTTTTTGTTCTTTATGCCACTTCTGCAAAACCCAAATCATCACTGATAGCAAAGCTTTGATTTGCAGTGCTCAAATTTTGATTCTTTTCCTGGAGAATAAAACTTGTTTTGGTGTCAGGGTTTCATCTGCAATGAGAACTGTGCTAGGAGCAGGAAGCAGGAGTGGGTCTTCATTTAATAACCCTGTTGGGGAATCTTGCACAGGTCTCAATTTATAAAGACATCATTTATCATGTAGATGAATCTGGTTTCAGTTTAGAAAATAGCAGAATGCTACTCAGGACCACTGAATATGGCTTTGGCAGATCTTGATATCCAGGTGGTCGAAAGTACTTTTGTGTCTTTCATGTGATAAAAGATGCCCAAACAACTCTTGGGAGTTATGTTGATCCTCTTTGATTTTTATTCTGCAACTTAATTTTTTAAGGTACAAATTAAAGTTAATTTGTAAGAGTAAAGCTATTCCAGTATTCTAAACATGTAAAACGTGTGCATTTCCCCTTCCTAGAGGATTATTATTATTCTTACATTACTTTGTAAATTAATAGCATGTCTTGCAGCTTGTGTATTACATAATGTTTTGCACTGTCTGCCTTGTTTTGTTTTGTTTCTTTGTTTTGAGGCGTTGTAAAGTGTGAACATTAGAAGGCTTGAACTTTCAATAATGGAAACTCCTTTGGAGAGCTATGATATTTTGAAGAAAAAAAATTAATACTTTAAGAATGCCATAATACCTCAGAAGTTAAACAGTTATTGGGGATGGTGAGGTAGAAGTAGGTAATGTGTTTCATGGAACAGTTTTCCTAGCTGCTTCCTCTCATTCCCACTGTAGTCACAGATAAGTTTGCTGTATATTGTTGTCCTATCAGAAGAGCCTTTGAGTAGGTGTGTTTGTACTTCACATTCCTCTCCTGGGAACTTGCAATTATTACCTGATGATGAAACTTTAGTGATGACTAAGACAAAACATCAAGTAAATATTCTGTACTCTCCTGTTTTTCACTCGAGGCCTGAGAGTGAGCTGCATACTGGGTACAACTAATTCAGAAGTAGATACAGTTCAGCTGTGGATACAAAACTCTAACAAATACTTGCTTTTATGGTGACTGAAGTGCTTCATTATCCATATCAGGTGTGAGGGCACTCATAGTTTTCAAGGAGTGTGTTATTTGACCAATCAGGTGTTCTTTCTATTGCTCTGGGTGTGTCTTTGGGGTAAGGAATGTGAATTAAGTTACATAAGAATGAAGGTTCATAGGGCCTGTTGTTCTCTTCTGCTTGGCACATGCTTCTGGACACTGCTAGAGAAAGCATCAGTAAGCAGGTAGTACGACTGCTTCAGAGTACTGTTAGGAGTTTGTGGTGTGTGGACTTCTGAGTTAATAGTGGTGGCTGCTTTTTATAGCTGTTGCTAGACTTCTGTTCCTATAACCTGCTAATCTTATTTTGAAGTAAGCAGCATTCCCCACCTCTCCTGTAGACTGTGTGAAGAATGATCTCTTGCTTTATGTCCTGTTTTTGCTTCATGTGGAGCTTCTGTGTGCTTGTACTGAGGAAAAGCTGCCAACAGTGTGATGTTACTTGCTCACCTTCCTATTTTAACTGTGAGTTCAGGTAATGTCCTGCTATGGTCACCTTGCTTTCATTTGGGCAGTCCTAGTCTGTTAGTTTCTCAGAAAAGGCTGTTTGTTTTTGATTGTCCTTGCTCCCCTTCTCCTTTCTTTTCTGAGATAGAGGGGTGGAAATGCATGTGAACAGCATGAAATTTTGCAATGGCATTCACTCTTGGTGTGATGGGGTGGAAAGCATCCTATGATGGCATGCACTTCAAAGAAGGAACTTGTTTAGTGCTGGTGGCAGTGTGAAGCTAGAGCAGTTTGTCTATGCCTTGGAAGCACTTAGAACTGAAACACTGGAACTGGGCTGGGAGCTCACAGGTGAGCAAGTGATAGATGGTCTGGTTTGCATTACCTGAGATCTCATAAATATTTTTAGGCTACTTTGGCAATTTGTCTTTTAGTTCAGAATATCAGATTAGTATAAGCACTAATTAATATTTAGTGAAAATTAAGTGTCTCCAGGTAACACTATTCAGTATATTACATCAAGAAGGAAGAAAAGGAAACCAAAACTGGGGGGAAGCCCCCAAGGTATTTGGAACCAACAGGTATGCTTTGAAAACTGAAGCTTTTGCAGTGTTTTTGGGCAGCCTGACTTGAAGTAGACCTATCAAAGCACAAATTCATGACACTGAAATCATAAATCTCAGGCAAAAGTTACTAAACTTACAGAATCACAGAATCCTAAGGATTGGAAGGGACCTCTGAGATCATCAAGTCCAACCCATGCCCTACACCTCAACTAAACCATGTCATCAAGTGCCATAGCCAGCCTCTTTTCAAACACATCCAGGGATGGTGACTCCAGCACCTCTCTGGGCAGACTTTTCCAATATTTTATTATTCTTTCTGTGTAAAACTTCTTCCTAATATCCAACCTGTCCCTTCCTTGGCACAGTTTGAGACTGTGTCCTCTTGTTCTGTCCGTTGCTGCCTGGTGAAAGAGACCAACCCCCACCTGTCTACAACCTCCTTTGAAGAAATTGTAGTTAGTGGCAATTCCTGTGTTTTTTAGTAGTTCCAGAATTTATAAATAGACTGTGAATATTGTGTGTTAAATTTTGGTAGCATATGAATGAGAGGGTTTTAATTGCAATCCTGTGTTTTATATGGAAGTTTGAGTCAGGGTGCAGAAGAAAGTCAAATGCAGAGCTAGCATTTTGGCAATTACTTGAAGAAATGGGGGCTGTAAACCAGCCCTTGGTTCCCTAGTTTAAGCAGAGTGTGTTTGCTGCAGTGTACGTGTAGTAGACTGGTTCTGTGAATGAAAATTAGGCAAAAAATCCTGGAGAGAAAAATAAAAAGACACAACACAAATTTAGAAACAGGACTGCCTGGTCAGACTAAGTAAGCCACAGAAGTGGCCTGACATTGGTAATGTGTAGAAGCAAATAGTGTGGCTGTTTGTTAATCCTGTTTTGCCAGTTGATGGATTTCTACATGGAAGTACAGCTTCTTGCTTGTTTACAGGTTGTGACCTCTTTTAAACACCTGAGAAATCAGGTGATCACATGCTGCTAATGTGGTAACAGCAGATTTTTTGTTTGGGTTCCTGTCTTATCCAGACTTAGCGTTCGCATCTGGCTGAGTTACTCCCAGTGCCAAATATAAATGGGGTTTGCAGATTCTTTCATTGGAAAAGGCTTTCTTACTTGAACTTGTAATGTTACCCTAAGTGGTAATGCAACCTGTGCTGTGTTTTTGCACTGATAAATGTAGTTTTCAGTTGCATAAACTTTGACTGTTCATAAATATGTATTTACAGTACATTTGCCAACACTAATTGGGTTTATGCATATATTAAACCAGCATATTAATCTTGGAGATAAAACAGGAGGAGCTTGTATATTGGCAAAAAAGTTATTTTCAGCTTAAGTAACTTATTTAAATATGAAAAACCAATTATGGAAGTGCTATTCCAAATTTTGTCTTTCAGATCATTTGCTCATTTCCTCTTAATGTTTATGCTTTTTTTTTTTTTTTTTGCTGGAGTGCTGTAGATGCTGCTTTCAGCAGTATTCAGCTTGGTACTTTTACTATCAAATTGCGTTATTGTTAGCATATGATAAACATAAAGATCACCTGAAAGTTCTGATGATTTGTATGTTTAGGACTTACATTAATAAAAATAATGGTTATATTGCATGATTATATTGTAATCCACTGAGTAAATAATGACAATTAAGCTTCTGTGTTCTTAGCGATGCAGAACTATTTCTATCGGTAATGGTAAAATACATGATTGTGATTGCTTCCCTAACACAGATTTCTCTGTTACATATGGGTATAAATAAGATCCCACTGTGCTTCAGAAACTACTTGTTTTCAGACCAGTCATTAATTAGGCCATGCCACCATGTGTAGATGGTGTGGATCAGGAAGTGAAGGCCTCTAGAGCAGAGGGGTCAGACTTGGTGGCTTTGCGTCTACAGTGCCCAAATTTAATGGTTTGTCTTAATGGTTTTGTTATCCTTCAGAGTGACCCAGTGGATTGAAAGCCTGTTTGTGCCTGTGCAGGGACAGACTTGGAGCACAGCTTTCAGTTTTAGTTTTTCGGTTTTTCAGTTGTAGTCCAGAGGAGGGAGCAGATGTGGATCAGAGGGCTCTACTGAGGAGACAGGCTGAAAGAGCTGGGCTGCTTCAGCCTGGAGAAGGCTCTTGGGAGACATTAGAGCAGCTTCCATTGTCTAAAGGGGCCAACAGGAAATCTGGAGAGGGGCTTTTGACAAGGGCATGTAGTGATAGAACAAAGGGGAATGGCTTTAAACTGACAGAGGGGAGATTTAGATGAGACATTAGGAACTAATTCTTCCCTGTGAGGGTGGTGAGGCCCTGGCACAGGTTGCCCAGAGAAGCTGTGGCTGTACCATCCCTGGTAGTAGGCCAGGTTGGATGTGCCTAGGAGCAACCTAGTCTAGTGAAATGGGGTTGAGATTAGATGAGCTGTAAGATCCCTTCCAACCCAAACAGTCTGTTTTCAGGTTCTTTGGTATCTGTGTCTGGGGACTGCTGGGAGAGGTACCTGGAAAAACATCATGCCTTTTGGAAATAAAAACACTGAGGTAGCTGTACCTGCCATTTCTAGCATCCTGCAATGGGCTTTGACATTACAGTCATTACCCAGTAAATGCTCTAATAGGATGCAAACCTGTGTTTTGTCAGGAACTGGTAAAACAATATTGGGGTGTGGGGGATAAACAGTTACTGCTTTCAGAATCTTTCCTGGCATTGCAATTTTTGTTTCTAGATGAAGCACTTCTATTTTCATTTCTGTAGTCGACGAATACTTTATTGTGACTACTAAATACAGTAATTGTGCAGAACAGGAATGTCAAATGTCAGCTGTTGGACACGTTTGTAGACTTAACTACTTGAAATGGCCCAGTTTGTTCTTAAGGAGGCTAAGATAATAGGATATTGTCTGTTGTGAAATTTTACCTGTAGTCAACTCAGTAACACCACACTTGAAATAACATTCTTGCTTTTTTCTATGAAGTCCTGCTGCATTAGCCGTCTTTTAAGGCAATTAGGGCTGTCTTACATGGCTGGGTAAACAATGTGAGAAACACTGCAGATTTTAATCTTTTTAAATGGTCTTGGCCTGCTGGCAGTAGTGTGGTTTTACATGAGGTGAGGAACTGCAAAAATTTAATTAGTTCTCCATTGCTTAAAGTCGATATATTGATCAGAAGTCTCCTGTTAATTAGTGACTATTGTATTCAGTTTGTGATGTGGCCTTGATAAACCAGCTTATGTTTAATGTTTCTGTCATTTGGTTTGAGGCTTCTTTGCACAGATAGCTTTGCATGTCTCTCTAAACTCTGTCCAAATTTTGGAGTTGTCACTGGTATTGACAGCCAATGTAATATCCTTTTATATATATATATATATTTTTTTTTTTTTTCCTTCCTACATAGATAGATATAGTCACTGGCCAAATACTGACAAGATGTATTCCCTTTCTTTCTTCAGTTCTATGTAGGTATAAAATTCACGAGGTTATATTAATGTGAAACTTGAGTGTGGTTCATGTGTGTAATCAGGTTCACTGACCACAAAGTAGCTGTGACTTTTTTCTTTCCACATCAATTGTGTTAGTATATATTGCTCATATGTTACAGTAGAAAACAGTGTTTTATAGGAACAATGTTGGACTTTTTTTTTTGTTCACCTGCTGGCTTTATATTCAGTAGCATTTTGTATGTGTGCTTGCATATAAAATTTAACCTTATGATATTTATGTGTTTAATTTATATTGTCTAGTAACTTAATGTTCAAAAGCATGGGGGGTGAAATGTGCTTCCCCAATTTGTGTGGTGTTAAGGCTGTTTAAAGCTGAGCTGCTGGTTATTTGACCTCTGGTTCAGAGCTTGGTATCTCACTTGGCAGGTGTTAATTCAGGTTAGCTTTTTATCAGGATTTTTTTGCTCCAGAATGGAAACCCTTAATCTGTGTGTGAGCAGGCCTTGACTTACAATGCTGCTAGTAAGTTACAATTATGCTAAGCTGTAATTATGTTAAGTACTTTATGCAATAAATTTGAGGAGAAGAGTAAAGATAAGGATTGAATGTCTGAAGGGCTGAGTTAATAAGGTCACTAACTATGTAAATATAATGAACGTATTCATTCCTTTTTCCTGTTTTCAGGCTAGTTGTCTAAAAAAGGTATGTAATGCAGGATCTGGAGACTTGAGACTGCTGCCTGTGAAGGCATTGAAATGTTATCTGCTGATGCAGATGCCATTGCATGTATGAAAGTTACAGTTGGAAATTGAGGAGTAGGGTGAGCATACTGACAGTTGCACTGGCTTGAGTTAAACAAGGTCCTACCAGACACTCTTATTTAAGTGCTAAATTGTTGTGTGACACTTTAAGTGGTTAAATTACTGTCCCCAGCCCCCAAAAGTGTAAGCTAGAAAGATGGAAAAGATAATGTACTGTGCTGAGCACAAAGATTTTCTTATTTCTATTATGGCTTTAAATACTATATTGAACAAATGGTGTGGAACATAAAACATGGCACTGTGTTTTTAGGGTTCCCATGTCACTTTTTCCACTAGTTAGAGAAGTCAAAGCCATTTGTAAGTCATGCATTCAATTTGTGGCAGACCTTTGCTGTTTTATTTATTTGCTTTGTTGCAGCAGCAGCATCTGGTGTAACTTATTGATCGGTCACATTGAATGTGCTAAACTTGTCCTGAGATATTGAATGGGATGGATAACTGACATCTTGTGCAAGTGTTGAGTTTGGGTTTTACTCTTTTTACAGTTTTGCCTTCTGAAATGTCTAAGGGGATTTGATAAAAAAAAAAAGGTGATTCTTCCAGTTGAAACCTCTTGATTGTTCCAGCTGTTTTTCAGCACAGCTGACTCATCCTGGATATCCTCTCTGTCCAGATTATTGAGCACTTTATGAGGTATGGAAATAAGCCCCTTTGAAATACTGCTGTTTGGTTCTCTGCAGTACAGAAAACCTCAGTTTTGTTTTAAATATCCAAGATACCTGCTAGGGGGTTTTAATAGCTTTGCCTGAAACTCAAATTTAGACCATCAAATTCTGCTCAACTGTCACAAGCCCTCAAGATGCCAGAAGTCTCTGAGCACTTGAATTTCCGATGCTTATGTTCTCAAACTGCCTTATGTTGTACTTCTGGTCTTGATCTGACTCACCTCAGATGCTGAACCATTCACTATTGGCAAGACTAAGATTTGTCAGTATTTGAAGACAAATTTTTTTTACTTGCTGTCTGAAGGTGTCTGTTAACTTCCAGTGCAGCATCCTTCCTGGGTCTTTTACATAAATTGCTTAATTGTAAGAATATTCACATAAAATGATAGACATAGGCTCAAATTATACTGTTGCTATGGAGGGCTTGAATTCAATTTCATCTACTCAGTGCTTCAGGGTAGAAGTGTAACAGCTTCAACAGACAGGATTTGGGAAGCTCCCCAACTGAAGGGCATAAGGGTTACTTAGGGGATAGGACAGTAGTAGTGCCTGTGAGTGGTGTCCAGTCATCTGGGTTGGCTAAACTGAATTGTAAATTGGAATACTAAAAACTGTTGTGTGAAAGGAAAAACAAAGGGCTGTTTGGTTTCACAAATCATTATTTCCCAACTGATTTTTGCCAGGTAAACCCTGCATCCAGATTTCTTCGCTGTTTGTAATTACATACATAGAAAGCACAGGTAACTTGAAATATCTGGCTATGTGTCTGCTAGCCACTGAACAAGGAATGGATATAAATTGTTAGGGAATCCAGAACAGAAACTTCAATCTCTCCTGGTGGTTTTTCTTGTAGGGGCTCATAATGACGGATTCAGGGAGTGTCATCTTTTCTGTGCATTTAGAAGCTTGCTGTGCTCATAAGGACTCATTGAATTGAAGCTGTTTGTTCTCCACTTCTCTGAGCTCAGAGTGTTATTTGCTTAACCCAAAAAGCCAAACTACTGTGGTTATGAGACAATTAAACAGCACTGGAAAAGCTCTCTATTTAGAAAATCATCTTTTTGTATAAAATAACACCTTTTTCATCCCAGATGTCTTCCAAATAATTCAAAACCTAAATGCAGTATATCAGCCATGAACACTTGGCATCTATTTCACTAGAAATTGTTTATACAATTTGTTTTGCCTCTTTAGTTTTATGCCTTAGAATTTTGTTTTCAAGTGGGTACTTTTTCATAAAACTACTTTTGTTCGTTTCACTAGGGTGCCTCTGCCTAATAGAATGAAAATCCAAATTTGAAATTGGTCTTAAGAGCAGAATAACATCTTGATTCTCCTCAGCAATAAATTGTGTGCATTATGCTGTCTGTGTTTTTCTTTATCAGGTGGGCACTGATGCATTGAGAAATAAGGGGAAAAATGCACCAAAAATAAACAATTTTTAGACATAAATATATTGTGGGTGGTGGATGATGCTAATAGCTGATTAATATTTAATATCTAACACATGGGTTTTTTTTTTGCTTATTGCCTTCCGCAGTGTATCTGTTGGTCAGATGATGGCAGATCTGTAGCACAACTGCAACATCTCTTCCCTTTACACCACTAAGTGTGTAGAAATAAAAATGCAAGAAGCCAAATATAGTGCCCCCTCTGCCACCTTTTCAAGACCAAGTACTGATACTAAGTTCTGCTGGTCTGCTGTTCTTGATGATTCTTATTTGATTGGCAATCACAGGCACAGCTACAGATTGGGTGGACAAGCGATTCAGAGCAGCCCTGTGGAGAAGGACTTGGGTTTTGGTTGATGAGAAACTGAACATGAGCCAGCTTTCATGCATACTCCCAGCCCAGAAACCACCTGTGTGCTGGACTGCATCAAAAGGAGTGTGACCAGCAGGTTGAAGGTGGTGATCCTGCCCCTCTACTTTGCTGTTGTGAGACCCTGCTTGCAGTATTGTGCACAGTTCTGGTGTACCGAACATCAGAAGGACATGGAGCTGTTGGAGCATATCCAGAGGAGGGCCACAAGGGTGATGAGGGGGCTGAAGCACCTCCTGTACAAAGATTGAGAAACCTGGGGCTGTTCATCCTGGAGAAGGGAAGCTGTGTGGAGACTTCATAGCAGCCTTCCAATATCTTGTAAGGGGCCTATAAAGATACCGGAGAGGGATCAGTATCTGAAGGGGGCTATAGGGATGCTGGGGAGGGACTATTCATTAGGGACTTAGTGATAGGACAAGGGTAATGTGTTAAAACTGAAACAGGGGAAGTTTAGATTGGATATAAGGAAGAAGTTCTTTGCTGTAAGGGTGATGAGGCACAGGAATGCGTTGCTCAGGGGAGTTGTGAATGCTTCATCCCTGACAGTGTTCAAGGCCAGGTTGGACGAAGCCTTGTGTGGCATGGTTTAGTGTGAGGTGTCCTTGCCCATGGCAGGGAGGTTGGAGCTGGATGATCTTAAGGTCCTTTCCAACTTTAACTATTCTGTGATTCTTCAGCTGTGGCTGTAGTGATAGGACAGTGGGTAATGGGTTTTACACTTCAACAGAAGAAGTTCAGGTTAGGTATGAGGAAAAAGTTCTTCCCTGTGAGGGTGCTGAGGCACTGGCACAGGTTGCTCAGAAAAGCTGTGGCTGCCCCATCCTTGGCAGTGTTCAAGACCAGGCTGGATGGGGCTTGCAGCAACCTGCTCTAGTGGAAGGTGTCCCTGCCCATGGCAGGGGGGTGGAACTGGATGAACTTTAAGGTCCNGAGGGTGCTGAGGCACTGGCACAGGTTGCTCAGAAAAGCTGTGGCTGCCCCATCCCTGGCAGTGTTCAAGGCCAGGTTGGACAGGCCCTTCAGTGAGGTGTAGGTTGAGGTGTCCCTGCCCATGGCAGGGGTGTTGGAAATGCATGATCTTAAGGTCTTTTCCAACCGTAACCATTCTATAATATTCTGTGTAGTACAGAACCTTTTCATTTGGTCCAAAAAGATGTTTTATCTGTGCTTAAAAAGGAGGAAATAAAGATACAGTAATTCGTACTTGCTCGCTGGCCCTGAGGAACTAGGGGCAACTGGAAGTAGACTCCTGAGTTGTTTGACTTGTTAAACTAATGCCTTTAGAGGTACTGGTGTTTCAATTCCTGTAAAAGAAGTAATATCCCCAGCACTTAGTTGAAATGTCTACTGGGACTCTTCCTTTTTAATCCAGCTTAAAATCTTTGAGCCTGGTTTATAAAATAGAGACAAATGTCTGGTGTAACACCAGAGCTAACAGTTGTGCCCTTTTTCAGTTCTGTAGATGGGGCCAGTTCTGTCAAATACAGAGCTTTGAATACAGCATTTCAGCTTTAAGTATCTCATATGTTGTGTTGGTTTGAATACTTGTATGATAGATTATTAGTGGAATGATGGGAGTAAATTATTTTGAAGGGTGTGGAGGAAGGAGTCCTCTGATGGGTTTTGTAGCATCAAGGATTTATTTGGTTGTGTACATTTGTATAACTGTGTACTGTGTTTGTAAGATCCGAACTTACCTCAGTCTAACATTGTCTAGGAAGCAGATTATGATTCTTGAGCTTTTTATAGCTCAAGCCTTTTTTTGTTCTGTGATCTAATTGTAGCTGACAGAAAAGTCTAGTCTTGAAATGCTCAACCACATTTAGATTTTGAGAGTTAAAGCAGGCTCTGAAGCAATGAAAGTTTATCTTGAAATAACTGAACAAGCTGTTAAAAAAAAGAAAAGCTCAGGAGTTCAATATGTATGTGTAAAAAAAGCTTTGGCTCCAGGTGTTAACTTCCCACCATGTCTGGTCAAAAGGTTATCATATAATATACACATCATATTTAAGGTCACATTGTAGAAAACCTGATCTTGCTTGTATAAAGCCAGCAAGAGTTGTTTTACTTTAAACTGATGATACTGAATTTTGATTTTCACTCCAAGCTTTACTGTAAAAAAGAGGTATTAATGCATCTAGGAAAAAAACCTTCTCTGAAGCTGACCCTTCCCCTGCTACTTCAAGTCAGATCCACTTATTTTTGTGACATTTAGGTGTGGAAATTGTTTCTGAGGAAATTAAGATGATGTGACAAATGACTATACAATGAAGAGTCGGTGATACTTCTTCCTTGACAGAGGAGAGTTGACCATACAAGTTTTATTTTACTTTATATCTAGTTCATGAAATGTGCTTTGTTTTGCATTGATTAAAAATTTGTGAAGAATGGCTGATGTTATATTAACATTGATGAATAGCGTGCTTGCTGCATTTGGCATGCAGTTGCCATAGCAACTGTGCTGTAGAGTGACCCAAATTAATTTTCCACCAGTCACTAGGTGCCCTGTCAGTTTTCCCTTGTGCTGGGGAGAAGCAGCCTAGAAAGTACTTGGGTTCGGTTGGTTTTTTTTTTTGAAGGATCTTGCCTTATGATTTCTTGACAGCAATGGCTGAGCTGTGTTAATCCACCCAAATGAGAGAATCATAGGATGGTTTCAGTCAGAAGGACCCTAAAGTTTAGGAAGTTCCAACCCCCTGCCATGGTCAGGGACACCTTCCACTAGGCCAGGTTGCTCCAAGCCTTGTCCAACTAGGTCTTGAACACTGCCAGGGATGGGGTGGATGGATGCCCTCAGCTTCTCTGGGCAACCTGTGCCAGTGCCTCACAACTCTCACAGGGAAGAACTTCCTAATACCTAATCTAAAACTCCCCTCCATACCGTTCATTGCAATTTGTGCACTGAAATGCATGCTATTTAAATCTCACCATTACAGGAACAGTAATTGGGCAGAAGTAAACGTATAGTATCTCCATAGCAATTGGAGTACTCGGCATAGTATTGTCACTTATGACCTCTGTCTTCACATGGCTCTGCTGTTTTTATGTACATTTTTCTAAGTTTCTATTGGTGAGCAAGTATTTACTGAGCACAGTCTGAAAAAGGCCAGAGAATGGTGTGCTTTATGCGCCTAGCTAGCTCCTCACGATTTGTTAGCAGGATGCTCAATGGATACCAGTTGGAAAAGAATTCCTTTTGCAGCAGAAGGATACAGAGCTCTTCCTTATGAGGGTAGTGAGACAGTGCCCCAGGTTGCTCAGAGAAGCTGTGGCTGCCCCATCCCTGGCAGAGTTGAAGGCCAGGTTGGACAGGGCTTGGAGCAACCTGCTCCAGTGGAAGGTGTCCCTGCCTGTGGTAAGGGGTTGAAACTGTGTAATCTTTAAGGTCCCTTCCAATTCAAATCAGTCTGTGAAGAACAAAAAGTCTAGTAGTACACTTAAGGAGTAGTGTAGTGAAGTAGGCTGAAAAGAAGCATGATCAATTATTAAGTAGCATACCAGGTATTTGGAAGACTTTGGAACTGAGTGCACTTTAAGGTCCCTTTCAACCCAAATCATGTGATTCTGTGATCCTCAGATTAGAAGATGCTTAAACCAGCATTTACATATGGAAGATTGCTCTTTATCCAGTTATTAGCTACTGTAGCTTTTTTGAAACTAATATAAAGGCATTGGTGATAAAATCCTAAGAGTTTGAAGAGAGATTAAAGGAAAAAGGCAGGAAAAACAAAGATGTACTGCAGTGGGATGAATGTGTATGTGCATCTGCATGATGCAGTGCTTCAGTATTTAATTTGTTCATTTTCATGTGAGCATGGTCAGGCACAGATTATATTTAGAGAATAGAAAAGAGTTTGTGATAGTTTCTTAAGAAGTTACCCGCTATCAGACCATCTCTAGCTGGATGGTTTTGTTCCTCAGGTAACACTCAGAACTATTATCTGTTGAATGTGCAGAATAGTGAAGTTGCATAACTAGCCCCTGAAGACTACTTGAAGTGTTCTACTCTGCTTTGTAATAGGGTTGAGTTAAATATTGTTCAGCTGGGGGGAAGAAAGAAAAGAACAGTTAAACATGCATTAAGTGTTCTTATTTCAGTTGCAAGGCTTATTTTTCGCTGTTGCTTCCATATCCTATTGAGGATGAATGTTTGCTCTTCAAGTGTGGGGATTAGAGAAAGGGATCACATGTGACTGTGTGATTTCGTACAGAATTACTATGTTTTCAGGGAAAAATGTAAATATTTTGTTACCTCTGAATTTGCAGGCAAAATATTAAGTTTAATATTAATCACTGTGGAAAAGAGATTGAGGGGGTTTTCTTCCCTCTCTTTTACCTCCTTTCCTGTCTTCATTCAGTGGGTTGCTGGAGGCTCTTAGAGCAGTGCAAGGGGATCCTGCTGGCAGAGTTAGATGCTGTGGTAACTTGAAGCACACTTACAGAGTGGGGCTTGGGACAGGATGTTTTGGCCAAGTTACTGTAATGTCTAGGTGTTAAGCAGTCAGGTATGTGCTGAAGTTAAGCTGAGGAAAGAAAAATGTTCTGTGCAAAATGCTTCTGAGAAGGTTTTAATGAAGTCTAAGCAATAACTCTATAATAGCAAGCATATCATGGAACTTGGTACTTTCTACACTGCTACGGTGAAGCTGTGATCGGAAAACTTGATAAAGTTATGGTGGGGGAAGCAGGTTTCAGTAGTACCTGTGGAAGAGGTGCAGGGTATTACCTCTGCTATTCTCTATTCCAGAAATAGATGGCAGTGTTTAAAACCTTTCTGTAAGTACACATATACGTAAGGAAGTGATATGTGGTTTTAAACTAGGCTTGGTTTAGTTTGAAGAAGACAAATGCAACACACACACGTAATACGCATTAACGGAAGGGGGAAGGTTAGTGTTTGGGGTTTTGGGGGTTGGTTTTTTGTTTGTTTGTTTTAGTTTGGGTTTTTTTGTTTATTTTTATTATTATTTTATTTAACTCAGATTACTACCATTTGGTGTAAGGTGTTTAGTATTTGAGGGGTGACCAGATTAATCTTAGGCAAAAGATTGGGGAGAGGACATGCGTTCTTTGTTTAATTCAACAAATAACCACTTTGTATCTGCTTTCCTAGAATTTGGCTACAGCTAGCTGAAGAAAATTTGTTTCTAATAAAGTCTTCCTATACTCTGTAGGCTGTTGGACAAGAACTGTGATATAACCTGGGAACTTTTATTTTAAAACCTACATCTGGTGTTGAAAGGGGTCTGTCCTGCACGTAATACAAGGGGGAATGGCTTTAAGTGGAAAGAGAGTGGGTTTAGGTTAGATGTTAGGAAGAATGGTTGCAGGTTCCTGATGCTTCCCATAAGTAGGTGAGCTTTAAACTGGGTCCAGTTCCAAAAAGACATTCCAGAGATCTTTGATCTTTGTTAATCATTGTTTAATCTTAGTCTTATTGGCCGTTTTGTGTTAGGATTGCTATGTAACAGGATGAGAGTTCCTATAGGAAGCAAGGAGCTGGGGTGAGCACATTGTGAAGGTGACCTCTTGTTAGAAGCCTCTGGATCTCCGTAGGCAGCTTCAGCTGTGCTTTGTGGGAGCTTGCTGATGAAATTGTTTGGGCTGAGGAATGTGAAGACCTGGCTTTTCTTACCATCTTAATCACAGAAACACTGTTATTCACTTGAAACTAATGAGAGTAGGCTTGAGCTTCTGAGTTCAGTTTTGTGCAAATTAAATTTGTTATTACTCACAATTAATTTATATTTTTTACTGCTCAAAATGGCTAGTCAGATCACTTGGAATTCTTAAGCATACACACAAGGTTAATAACTGCACCTGTATTTAGTTTCTGCACTTGGTTCTATGAATGTGTTGCCTGTTTGAATGTTTTGCAGATTATTATATTTCTTCTGGAGATCATGTGCAAATGGCTTGTTTGATTGCTGAGGTGCCTGGGCATGCAACACATAAACTAAGCTTTGGTTTTTTGCTTCTTGAATGTCATTTAAAATTGGAAGCCAGTGAAAAATGATCTGCCTGTAAAGTAAGCATTCTGCTACAGGGGATGTAGGTAAGAAAGGACATGTTATTAGCCTTAAGGAATCCTACTATAGCAGGAGGTAATGGTGAGTGGTGCTTCAAGCCAAGACAAATTCCTTGGGCAGCTTGTAATTGAACTCTGTGGTCTTCCAGAATGATCCAAATGTGAGTTAAATCATGACTGTGTTTGGCACCTGTTTTTCTTGAGAAACAGCAGCTCACCTTAATGTCTTCACAAATGGGTTTTTCTTCTGAGTTACTAATACCTGCTGTGAGAGCATGAAATACTGGGTTCACTTGCACATTTCCAACAATACTGACTGTGAACTCGTAAGGCTGTGAAGTTCACAACAAGAAGCTCATTACAGAATTGCATTCCAATTCTGTTCTTCCCAGACTGTACAATGGAGGCTGGCTTTGCTATTTCATGTGAAACAATTATACAATTATGTCATGCGAGATGATACAGTGAGTGAAATTTTCTGCTAAAATAATTTAATGCAATTTCACTGTTAAACTATGGAGCCTGCTTATGGTTTTTTTTTCCTGGTTAAATCCATCATTGGTTCATAAAATGCTTTTTTAAATGTAATATAAACTAAAATCAACTATTTTTCCTTTGAAGGCACTAAGTCTGACAGATTTCCATTTTTTAAAGGTCTTTTAGAAGGCTGTAGAAATTTACATGCATATATTTTGTGGGCTTTCTGCTAGTTAAATGTGCTCTGTAGCAGCGTATCTATGCAGTCTTATCATTTTTACTTCATGTGTATAATTTATCAGTGGGTGGTGTCCAGATACGGTCCTCTGTTGGAAGATGGAGCACCGTGTAGGATCTTATGATGACAGGCTGAGAAAGCTGGGCTTGTTCAGTCTTGAGAAAGCTCTGGGCAGACCTTTGAGCATCTTCCATTTCCTAAAGTGGCTGACAAGGAAGCTGGAGAGGAGCTTTTAACAAGGGCATGTAGATACAGGACAAGGGGGAATGGCTTAAACCAACAGAGGGGAGATTTAGATGAGACCTTAGGAAGAAGTTCTTCCATGTGAGGGTAGTAAGGCCTTGACACAGGCTGCTCAGAGAAGCTGTGGCTGCCCCATCCCTGGCAGTGTTCAAGGCCAGGTTGGATGGGGCTTGGAGCAACCTGGTTTAGTAGGTGGTGTCCTTGCCTGTGTCAGGGGGTTGGAACTGGATGAACTTTAAGGTCCCTTCTAGCCTGAACCACTCTGTGATTCTGCAATTGGGTTTGTATCATGCTAGTTCTTCCACAGTAAACCATGGGAGATCAGAGGGAGATCAGACTGCGCTTTTGCATGATTCATTCCAGTACTTAATTGCTCTTCAAATTTTCATATTTTTGCCTAAAAATCAACCCCTTCTATCTTGCCTGTAAAAGTGTGTTCTATCTATCTGAATAGAGGTGTTGTTCTGCAGTTGTTTTCCAGGCACAATTGAATGCAAGATTTATGCATTTTTCAACAATTGCATCAACACAGCTGCAATCCTTGCTTATTGAGATTTGAGACTATAGTGAAATTTCTGGTGCTCACAGTCTATTCTTGATCCCAATGAGGAGTTTGTCAGGAGAAGCACACAAAAGTCTTCACATCTTTTTCATGTGCTTGTTTTGGCAAGATCTCTCTCAAAATGATAGTATTTTTGGGACAGTGAATAGGGAAAGAAAGCAAATGTTAATGATTTGAATTTTTTTCTTCTATTAAATATGTTAATGCACTAGTAAACAGAAGAGAAAAATCACTTTTGTGCTCTGGGGAATGGAAAGAAAAGGTAGATGAATCTTCTTCATCTTAGGCTGTAGGTCTTATGTCAGAGGGAGCATGTCCCTGGTCAAGTTTAAAAGCAAGCATTTCAATTGAAATAGTTTATTTAGCTGGATTTCATGAAATACTGTCAAGTTGGCAACTGCACAATTCAATATGACGTTGCAAAGGAGCTTCGTAAATATTTTCACTTGCAGGCAGTTGCAGCTAGGGTAGTGGCTTTTGGAGTCTTCTGGAAAAAAGAGTAACTAAAAGCGTAACTTAAGAAGCAAATATTTTTGACAAGAACTTTTTTTAATGCTTTTTTGAAGTGTTTATGCAGAAAATGAACTCTAAGGCAAAATCCTCATGTAATCTCTTGAATATAAGGATTTTAGACCACTATCCAAGTAGTAAAAAAATACATGGAGAAGCTGACTTTATGAGAAATGCTTCTTATTCTATTAAGCATCCTGTGGCCATTTACAAAGAAAGTGCTTAAAGGGTTTTCCAAAAACCCACTTCCTATTAATCTTGCAGAAACTCACATGCAGTATTACTTGGGGAGTTCAAATTGGGCCACTAGTACAGTGCATACAAACCCAAAATTCAGGCCACACACAGGAGATAAGTGGATTAAAATAAAACCATGCAGTTGTTTTTTGCAGGAAGTTGGCCGATTGTGTTACTAGCCATGATAGTAATAGAAAAAAGGACCGTGGAAGTATTTGTTTGCCAACAAATGACTGTCACCATGCAACAATGTTTGTTTCTTTTCCATCAGATATTTCTCTGGTTTTAAGACTGCAATCTCTATTCCAGACTGCAATCTCTAATTTAAGAATGGCTTTGCTAGGCCAGAGAAGAAGCATCTTCAGCTTTAGTGTGTTGCTTTTTCATAGGACATTCAACACAGTACCCTAGCAGCAGTCAAATAATAAGTATGTAGTGAAACTTGTCAGAATGTGATTCCAGGGTTTAGTGATCTCTCACTCTAGGAAATGCATCTTGAACCACAAATAATGTAATTGTGCCTGTATTGGCTTTTAAATCCATGGTGTTTCCAGACTGTTTTGTGCAGCCGTTTGAACTTTCCGGAACCATTTGAACTTCTGCAGCAAGGAATTCCATGGTTTAAAGATTTATAAAGTATGTATTTCCTTTTGTTTGTCTCCATGGAAATTTAAGGCCTACAATAATAAACCTAAAATGGCAGTGTATCACAACAAGAAAGGGAAAAAAGATCGTGAGCATGGTTAAGCTTCTTTGTTCTTGCAGCCAGAAGTAGGTATTTGCTATATAGAATAAATAATAGGCAAATAACTGGAGTCTCTGTTTAGTACAGCCATAGCAAAGGGAGAGTTTGTGAAGCACTAGGCAGTCTGTAAATGCTAGCCTTTGCAAGTTTCATAGTCCAGATGGAAGATAAAGGTGAGGTAGCATAGGCTAAATACAATACAAGTGGAGAAAACAATGAAAGCACTGTAAGCACTCTTAGTATGCAAGTTTTTGGACGTGTTAGCTGGTTTAAAGGGTGTGATTTTACTTCTTTTATCTTCTCTAGTGGGAAATTTGTTTGGAAAGTACAAGTAGAACAAAACTGCAATGAATATATAAAGGAAAAAAAATAATTGAAGCTTTGTGGGAGTTGCTCTAGTGTCATAAAACTCCTTTATGCTACTTCAGATGTTTTCCCACTTGTGAAATTGTTCTACTACTTGCAGTCTCTCCTTTGCAACCACCTTCTATGGAGAGTTGAGTATGAACGTTTTCTGCTGAAGTATTACCTGGGGTTAGATACAGACTCAGCAATGGAGGTCTCCAGGTGAGCTTTGCAGTTTGAGTAAGAAGTTTGAGGTAAATTGTAAATTTCATGGAGTAGTGGCTTAAAAAAAAAGCTACAAAAACAAGTTCCCAAATCAGGGAAGGAAGAGTATTGCTCAGGTTCTGAAAGATAAAATCTTTGCAGTGGACTTACTGAAGGGAATAATAGCAAAAGCTTTTTTCTAAGTTTACGTAGACCCTGATTTTTCCATAAAGGAGAAGTTATTAATATGGATATTCTCCCTTGAGCATGCCAAAAATTCTTTCAGATATTTGTAGAAAAGTAATACAGGAAATACACTTTTCAGATAGGAAATGTCTGGTATTTAATGGAATTGCTATGAATGTAAAAAACCCTTGGCATGCCTGGTGGAATTTTAAGATACTGGGATAGATATTTGTAGTTCAGGGTTGACTTACAGGTGAGATTTGCGCAGGTGGAAAGGAGGACGGACCAGTTGTCATTTGCAGGTCCTACTTTTGTTGAAATCCGTAAAGTCAAGGTATTTGCTTTTTTAGGTAGAAAGATAGTTGATGTTGGGAGATGTTGAAGTACCACTGAAAATTTAATTTCAGCCTCGGCTATTATGCAAAATATAACAAGGTGGGAGTTTATTAATATAAGGAATCCTGTATGTTAATACAGGATGTATAAATACCATGACATTTATTCATAGATTGATAGAATGGTTTGGGTTAGAAGGGACCTTGAAAATCATTCAGTTCCAACCCCATGCCACGGGCAGGGACACCTTCCACTAGGCCAAGTTGCTCCAAGCACTGTTCAACCTGGCCTTGAACATTGCCAGGGATGGGGCAGCCACAGGTTCTCTGGGTGACCTGTGCCAGAACCTCAGCACCCTCACAGGGAATAATTGCTTTCTAATGTGTAATCTAACCTTTGTTACCTTCAAATGTTCTTATGTTGCTCCTCTAAGAAACAGCAACACTAAGTGGTAAGAATATTCAGTGTGTGTGGCTTTTAGAAGTAAAAAAAATTGACCTGAAGGCTCAAGGAATGTTGGTAATAGAAAAAATACATTTCACTGTTCAAAAACCGGAATAATTTTATGACCTGTCTGTAATGTAAGAATGTTTCCATATGTGTTTAAGAGAGGAGAGGCGGGGGTGTGGGACGATGCTCTGGGGTGTTCTTTCTGTAAGGCATTTAACATCAAACTTGTTTTCCTTTTAGGAAGTTTGGATGATGAATGTGCTGGTAATATGTTTCTTAAAATTAACAGAAATACAAATCCTTTCAAGTGATAATGTCACATATTCAACTCCCTGGAACTAATATGTTCAATTAGATCTTATTTTGAAGAGTACCATGGTACCAAGTAGCATAGCATCAGGTTTATTTAAGGAGATGCCCAGTGAGTAAGTGTTCTGTCTTCTGTTTTCTAATATCTCCCTTATTCATGTCTCTGTTAGTTTCAGATCTCAATGATTTATTTTTTTTTCCTTCTCTCTGTATGTATGGTCTGCATGATCTCTTTCCACCTTGCTTAGTTTTATCCTTGTTTATTCCTTTATGTTTTTCTTCATGTATGGTTGGATGAACACATTGCTGAAAAGCTGGACAGTAGATGATGTCTGTATCTGCTGTTGTGCATGTGGGTGAAGGCTCATGGTAGGAGGAGGATATGGAAGGCCATCCAGTCCAGCTGTTCCTGTACTGTATCTTGCTGGGTTATTTAGGTTGTTCTTGATTTGTGTGTGGAGTGTTGTATTGCTGTCATAGTGTTTTTCCAAGGCAGAGGTACTCTTCAGAGTTGAAGTTGTTTGATGAAACTGGCAAAGTTGTCAAGTGCAGAGAATCTGTATGACTAAATGTGCAATGAGACTTTGTTTTACTAAACTCTACTTATGATTTTAAAATTCAGGGAGGTTTTAATTTATTTATTTATTTTATATACACCCCCCGCCCTGGCTGTGCTCCTGAAAAGGAGGCAGTTTGCACTGCCTGTGAGGAAAACTGTTGGGCAAGCTATCTCAATAACATGCTGAAGTACCACAAACTTCATTCTCAGCCAGGGTAAATTGGTACAGCTCTAATAATGTGGCAAATCGCTACTGCTTCGTATTGAATGAAGATGCCATTTGATGAACTGCTGCTGTTCTAAGTGCTTGGAAAGTAGAGACTGTATTTGTGTTCCCTTTGCTGCCTGTAACACTATAATCTCTCTGTTAAAGACCTGCATATGTTAGTAAGGAAAAGTGATTTGGGAGAAGGAAGAAATCTGGAGGAGAGCAGAGTCCTTCTGTTGGTCTCCCTCCATTTCTGTAGGGGTCTCACCATATTCTGCTATGTCTGTTTACTCTCATTGTAGCTTTTCAATAGAAGAAATGGAGGGGATTTAATCTGCAGCTACTTTTGTTCAGAGTAGTGCAAAACTTTCCTAAACTGGTAATGAGGTGTCTAGAGCTAGCAAAGCAAGCTGTTGGATTATGTGATGTCCACCTGAACCTTGTCCTCCCCACAGTCTTGTGTATTATGGAGCTCTCATCTCAGAGGGGTTTGATGGCTTGGTTATTGAGCTGGAGAGACGTGGGTAAGCAGTGCTGCTGTGCGCATACAAACCGAAAAGTACTACTAGTTTTAAAAATCCTGATTATCATGCAGAATAGATTTATAATAATGCAGAATAGATTATAATTGTGCCTTAGATTGGGAGTGTTTCATTATGGAAGGCACTAAATCCAGTAAGAGCAAGGGTGTATGTGTTCAACTGTATTAGAAGTGTGTATTTGGAAGGCCAGTCTCGTGAGTACCATGATGATGGTACTCATCACCAGTTCCAGCCATGTGGAGAAGGACTTGGGGGTGTTGCGCAGTGGGAAATTGAACATGAGCCAGCTTCGTTGTGTGCTTGCAGCTCAGAAAGCCAAACTGTATCCAGGGCTGCATCAAAAGGAGCATGACAAGCAGGTCAGAGGAGGTGATCCTGCCCCTCTACTCTGCTCTCGAGACCTCACTTGGAGTATTGTGTGCAGTTCTGGTGTCCTCAACATCAGAAAGACATAGATCTGTTGGAACAAATCCAGAGGAGGGCCACGAGGACGATCAGGGGCCTGGAGCATCTCCTGTATGAAGATAGGCTGAGAAAGTTGGGGCTGGTCAGCCTGGGGAAGAGAAGGCTGCGTGGAGACCTCATAGCAGCCTTCCAGTATCTGAAAGGGGGCTTATAGGGATGCTGGGGAGGGACTCTTCATTAGGGACTGTAGTGACAGGACAAGGGGTAACGGGTTCAAACTTAAACAGGGGAAGTTTAGATTGGATATAAGGAAGAAATTCGTTAGTGTTAGGGTGGTGAGGCACAGGAATGGGCTGCCCAGAGAAGCTGTGAATGCTCCATCCCTGGTGGTGTTCGAGGCCAGGTTGGACAGAGCCTTGGGTGACATGGTTTAGTGTGAGGTGTCCCTGCCCATGGCAGGGAGGTTGGACCTAGATGATCTTAAGGTCCTTTCCAACCCTAAGTGTTATATGATTCTATGATACTTCAGGACCCATTCAAGTGATACTGAGATTTTTGTCTCCAGTTAGTGTACGATGTTGTGTTTATACCCATTGCTTGCTCCGAACTTCCAGCATGAAAAGAAGTAAAAATATGAAGAGCTTCCTTTTAGGACTTCATGAAATATGTCTGTAGCAGTTGGAAATGGCTTTTTCTTAAGGTTTCTCTTCTTGTTCTTTTTCAGAGGAGGGAAGGAAAGACTATAGAAGGAAAAATGAAAAATCTGGTTTGGAACCCTCTCTTCTGTAATTCATTGGAGAAGTAAATTGTTGTCTGGCTCAAAAATGTGAATTTCTTGTTCTATGATTCCAGGAAGTACGTTGTCCTGTGTAGCTGGGTGAGATCTTGCTAGTAATAGTACACATGCGCTGCAAGCTCTGTGTGTGTGTCTGATACACCATACAGAATGAATTACCTCTTAGCTGCTGAGCTCTGGCAGTGCTGCTTGCTTTTTAAGATGTCATCTTCAGTAGAGCAGATAGTTAAAAGTGCATCTATGTGGATTATGATTGGGGATCGTTCTGGAAGGCATTGTTTACAAAGATGTTCTTGGAGTGTCTACATAGGTAAACTGTAAAAAGTGAGGTCTGAGTGCTTGCCATAGTTAGTAGCTAGCTATGAGAAGATAGAGAGTGCCTTCCACTTAACTATTCAGTAAATGGCTGAAATCACTTTCTATTGTTCAACACTGATAGACTGCAAATGCTGGGCAGCCAGCCTTGTAGTTGTGTCAGCACTACGGCTATGGGGTTTCTTGTTACTGTTTTTATAAGAGATGGAGGGTTAAGTTATGGGCCATTAAAAAATACATATTCCTCTAGTAAATATGAATTACTGCTTTAATTATTGATTTGGGGCCACGAACACAAGAGGGATGTGGAACTGCTGGAGTGCATCCAGAGGAGGCCATGAAGATGCAACCTCGTCTAGTGGAAAGTATCTGTGCCTATGGCAGGAGGGTTGCAAGTAGATGAGCTGTAAGGTCTCCTTCAATCCAAGCTCTTCTATGGTTCTGTGTTTAAATGTGTGCTGCTTGAGTGAAGACAGTCACAGTTACTTCCTCTGTTACGGATCTTCACTAGTATTTCAGCTGTTTGCTTTGCTTTGTTTATCAATTGGTTGGGGAGTTTTGGATGCAAAAAGGATTTCTGTGATGGAAAAGCTAGAGTATACTCCTTGGTGGTTGCGGAGCTGAAATCAGTTGCTGAGTTTCTGATGAAACTTGAGAAATGTTACTGCATCAAAGGCAAGCAGAGGTTTCATCACTGCTGCCACCTTGAGGTGCTGAGTGTCTGAGGTAATTTATGTATGACATGAGAAAGAAGGCATGAGCTTCTCAGGGCACTGTTTGTAATAGGAGCTGGAAATATGATCAGTAGCTCAGCTGTACTGCAGCTTATGCAGCTGCTTGCATATGGATAAGTCTAAAAGTTACCTTTTGTCCCTTCTGTGAGTTGTAGTCCTGATGACCTGCTAGTCAATTGCTGGGGTGACTTTAGGTTTCATGTAGTTTAAGGAGAACTTTGGTTCAGCACTGACAAGTGTGTAGCTAACAGTGAAGTATCTTCTCTCTAGACAATCTGTTTCATGTAGCTTGCTTAATTCCTTGTTGTAGCTTTCATAATGTCAGTGGTTCATACAATACAGTGGTCAGCTAAACTAGTTGAATTGGAAACAAGTGAAATACAGACTCTTTGAGTGCTTCTTACCTCATTGCACAAGCATTAACAGCTAGCTGTGATTTTCATATGCTTTTTTTCTTTGTTGCCTAAAGACTCTACTGTGAAATACATAAGCTATGGTTCAGAAATCATGGAACAGTTTGAGCTGATGGCTACAGATATGTAGAAGCAGACACGTGCTGGAGATGGGCTTTAGAGATTCTCTGTTATGAGTGCTTCGTTTACATGGTTTCTCCATGTGTTCAACAGTTTAATTCTGCAACCTGAGCAAGGTCTATACTGTCCTAAGTGGAAAACTCGTGATATTAGCAGGTATTTTAGTAAGATTTTTGTTTGCTTTTATAATTTTGAAATTTAACTTTGCTGCTCTTATAGTTGGATCTGATTTGGAGTAATGAGCAGAGAAGGCTCGGCCACTAGACCAGGTTGCTCCAAGCCCTTTCCAACCTGGCCTTGAACACTTCTGAGGATGTCTGCTCAAGCTGGAGAATGAATTGCATAGCACTGTGGTTAGCTTATCTGGTTTCAGTTTGTGTGGCTTCACTTACTTCAAAAATTTTTATTATTGGTAGGTAAAGCTTTGTTTCTTCAAGCCTTTCTAATATTAATCAGACATTCCATTTACCAAAATTAGTTCAGGGTGTCAGTGCTGCAAGCCACTTTTTTACTCTCTTTGATAGCATAAATAATTGATTGGGCTTTTCCAAATCGCAATAAAAAACTAAATACCTGAGAAATATCTCCTTGTATTTAATGAGTAAATATTAATAATCTGGTTCTAAATTGTCATTATTTGAAGTTGCAGAGTTTACCTGTGGGGAATGTTTAATGATCCACTAGCTTCCAAATTTCCTTGAAAGGTAGAGAAGAATTTGCCTGAAGTATTTCTTTACGCAATAGACAAAAGCCAAATGTGCTCCTTGACTACTTCAGCATTCTTATTCCTGGTAGTAGGTTATTTTTCATCTGCAGTTCAGTGGCTTTATTGGAACACGAAGGCAGGTGCTGTGACCAGGAGGTAGCAGGCAGTAGCAGTCAATGCACTGCCCATCACTTACTACCAGTTAGAGAGCCAGGGTAATGTTTTTATATAGCTTAATTCCAGAAGAAACAGGCTTTCAAAAGTGATCCTTGAATACAGGCATTTGAATGCTTAGTTAATTAGCATATGGCTGAAATGCAAAGAAACAAAAGTGTGTGTTTCTGCATCCTTATTAAAGTGGTATTTGAAGATCTGTTTATGCAGTTCCTAATTGTTGTGTCTGTTTATGTAAAGCATCTACAGAATTTCCCTTGGAAAAGGTTTGATTAACTCTGACTAAGGGTCCAGCATCAGAAAAATAAGTAGGGTTTAGCTTTCAATTAAGGTAGTTGCAAAAATGGTGCAAAGGAGCTTCCCACAGTGCCTGTCTGTCCCATCTGACTACAGCCCTGTGCTCTTAATCCTTCACTTTGATAAATGCCAGAAGTCACCCAGTCTCTGTGTGTTTGACTTAAAAATGATTGTAGTAAGTCTAGCTGTATAAAACAGTGTTCATGCATATCTGCCTTCTGCTATTGTTAGTTAAATTAAAACTAGGAGAAGATACAACTCCAAACAGGACAGACTGTGGTGAGCAGTGACTTAGACTGGGAGGGGATCAGTGCTAAAGCTCTGACTGTGGTATATGCCTGACGTTAATTATTGATAGGCTATGGAACATGAGTGCAGAACAAATGTGGAAAATGAAATGGTAACTAGTCCTGTGCTCCTGAAAAGGAAGGATTAGACAATTTCCCTTGGACTAGGAGTTAAAAAGCATGTACCTTTGCATATTTGCAGTGCTGTCCTGTGGCATTCAGTATCATCTGTTTCTGTTCTTTGTGCTGTGTGAAAGCTGGGAAGAAAATGAATATTACTGGAAGAGGTTAATTTTAGATCAGTCATTAGGAAGAAGCTCTTCCCTATGAGGGTGGTGAGGCCCTGGCATGGGTTGCCCAGAGAAGCTGTGGCTGCCCCATCCCTGGTAGTGTTGAAGGCCAGGTTGAACGGGACTTGGAGCAACCTGGTCTAGTGGAAGGTGTCCCTGCCTGTGACAGGCAGGGAGTTAGATGAGTTCTAAGGTTCCTTCCTTGAGGGGGTTCCAAACCACTCTCACTCCATAATTACTTTATCTGCCATTATCTGATTGCTAAAAAGCATCAGTTATGAGCTCTTATCAGTGTTTTTGCTAGTGTAGTACTAATATTTGTCAACTGTTCTCCTGCTCGTGTTCTAACTGACACAGGTTTATTGTGCCTTGGGGCAAGTCATCAACCTACTCTTTGTTTCCATTTGTGTGCTTGTACAGTAAAAGTAATTCATTCCTTAAAATCAGTTTATTTGGCTGGCCTTCTGAAGTGACAGGCAGTAACTGATGTAGGTGTGTTGCAGAGATGCATACAAATTGTGCTGCAGAAAAGTATATCAAAACTGTGCCATGGACCCATAATGTCATCTAGGAATTCCCAGGTTGTGTTGACTCTGTTGTATATCCATAACAAAAGAGATCTGAGAAACAGGAAAATGGACTTTTTCCCTGTGGTGTTCCAGTGTTCAGCTGCTACTAGTTTGCTGTATTATTTAGGCCTTCTGTGTGTGATAAGGAAGAGTAATGTGTCCCTAGAACTGCAAAGTTTTGATTAAAACTTCCACTTTCAGCCAGGTTTTGCCTAAACTTTCTTTAGAAACAGCTCAACAATGTGTTGTGGCCCTTATAAGACGTATTGGAAAGGATGCATTATCAAAGAGGCAGCTGTACCTGACAATGTTGGGATTATAAAATCCATTAATTTACTGGGAGAGTCCTGAGTCTCCAAACGGGTATGGGAGAAGATACAACCTTTTAATGGGAAAGGTCAAGCATGAGAAGACAATTGATCTAGGAACAGATCTGTAGTCCTTGGTGACTGGTGTTTCTTTGGAATACTGGGCACTTTGTTCAGATGATTTCTGGAAGGGTGTGAAGGAATGTAACATGGCACAATGAAATAGGCCATTGGCAGTTATCTTTTTTTATACTTCCTAAAAAGAGGATTAACTCATGTAACTCATTCCAAATACCGAGTGAAGGTAGAGCTGGGGCATGTAAAAGGGACAAAAACATCTGTTTGGAGACCTGCTGATCGCTATTGGGATGGTGCTGTTTAACATCTTTATCAGAGACATGGACAGTGGGAACGAGCACCTCAGGAAGTCTTTTGATGACTGCAAGTTGTGTAATGGAGACTCCGGAGAGAAGGGATGGGACCCAGAGAGACCTGGGCAGATGGGACTTTGCAAACCTCATGAAGTTCAACAAGGCCAAGTACAAGATCCTACACCTGAGTTGGGGCAATCCCAAGCACAGCTAGAGGCTGGGGGAGGCTGGATGGAGCAGCCCCGAAGAGAACTTGGGAGTGTTAGGTGATGAGAAGCTCCCTATGACCCAGCAGTGTGCGCTTGAGCCCAGAAACCAACAACTGAGTCCTGGGCTGAATCACAAGCAGTGTGACCCCCAGGTTGAAGGAGGGGATTCTCCCCCTCTACTGTGCTCTGGTGAGATCTCCCCTGCAGCCCTGCATGCAGCTCTGGGGCAACAATACAAGACATGGAGCTCTTGTAGGAAGTTCAGAGGAGGCCATGAAGATGCTCTGAGGGCTGTAGCACCTCTGCTCTGGACAGAGGCTGAGAGAGCTGGGCTTTTTTAGCCTGGAGAGAAGCCTCCAGGGAAACCTTAGAGCATCTTCCAGTGCCTAAAGGGGCTGAGAAGAAAGCTGGAGAGGAGCTTTTGGCAAGGGCCTGCAGGGACAGGACAAGGGGGAATGGCTTTAACCTGACAGAAGGAAGATTTAGATGAGCCATTAGGAAGAAATTCTTCCCTGTGAGGGCAGTGAGGCCCTGGCAGGGGGTGCCCAGAGAAGCTGTGGCTGCCCCATCCCTGGTGGTGTTGAAGGCCAGGTTGGACGGGTCCTTAAAGGTCTTTCTTTAGAGATGTTCTTGTTGAGACTGATTGGCTGAAAAAGGAGGAGGGACAGGGTAGAAGGGGGAGGGGGCATGAATGGACACAGCGAGTGACAGGTTGAACAGATAATGTTTCCTGTCCTTAAAGACCTCATCCATTTCAATGTATCACTTAAATAAGAATGCTAATAGGTTTTGGTCCAAGTTTGGCTAACTGAACTAAAACTGTGCAAGAAGGCAGCAACCTAGGAAAAAAGTTAACCTAGAACAGAAAGCCTTTAGAAGTTCACTGTTGTTGTAGAAAGGTGTGTTTCTTGATTGACTGTTGGCCATGAGGAATATTGGATGCAAGTAAAGGAAAAAAGTAATTATTTTTCTAATGGAAAGCTGATTTTTTTTTATATTTTTTGAGGCTGTGATAGCTTGATGAATCATTGCTGTAAAAACACCATGGGTTGATCTATTTCTGGTAAAACATATCAAAGAGAATGGAAACCCAGATTTTGGGTTGATTTACATATTCTCCTTACCCTGTGAGGTCAGCATTTGGACTACTTTTTTAGGTAGTTCATCAGTTAAAGAGCAGTTTTGTCAGATATTTTAGGGAAACCCTGCTGCTGGGTTTTACATTCCTGTGGTGTAAGAGCTGCAAAGGTTTAATGACTCAGAAGACTGAGTACTGGCTGGAGTGAGCCTCTGTAAATACAAAAGGGTGAACACACGTATTCAAAGTTATCCAAAGAGATGGCTGTATCCTGAACTCTTCTTTGATAGCACTAGCAGCAAGGGTGTTTTAAGTGTGCTTAGGTGGTATATCTCACTGGAGTGCCAGGAAATGGACAGTCCTCTAAGTATCAGTTGGCATTAGTGTGTGATGGAGCTGATGACAGGGCTGTCAGTGTAGTCCCAGAAGCAAGCAGTGAGTTTGAGGTAAGCTTTCTCTAATTTTCTCCTTCAGTAAATACCAGTCTGAAATATTCATGGAAAACAAAGTCACATTTTAATACCAAGAATGTCAAGTTGTTTTTATATAGCTTTAATGAGCATTGCTCTGAGCTATGTTATAATGAAATTTGCTTAAAAGTAGAACAGGCTGGTGATACTTGGCAGGACGATGTGGCATATGGTAAAACAGTTGTGATGTTTTGGCAAGGGCTCTCACTTTTGGGGAGAGTGGCTTTCAGCACAGTGGACTGTATCTCGTTATTCAGGGGTTTAAGGAGAAAACCCTCCTGTGAAGCGTTGTCCATGGGCTATTGTGAAACGTAAGGCCTTTCAATTAGTGCAGGACAGGAAGCTTTCTATCTTACTCTGTTTTACCTGTGGCAGGTGACTTTGATCTAAATCTTTACCCCGTTTTTCACCTTTTAGAAACATCAGAATATTCAGTAGCTTAGAAGTTAGTGAGCGTTTTAAACTTACACAAGGTGGGATTTCTGGGACTGATGGACCCTCTTCTTTTATTGTAGCTGTGCACATATTCATATGTTGGTTTATTGCACTTAATATCCTACAAAAACTACTGCTAAAGTTATTGTCAGGACAACATCATGTGGTCTCTTCTCCCAAGGAACAAGGGATAGGACAAGAGGAAGCGGCCCCAAGCTGCACCTAGGGAGGTTTAGACTGGATATTAGGAACAATTTCTTCCCCAAAGGGTGGTGAGATACTGGAACAGGCTGCCCAGGGCAGTGGTGGAGTCACTGTCCCTAGAAGTGTTCACGAGCAGCGTAGTTGAAGCTCTCAGTGACATGGTTTAGTGGTGACCTTCGAAGTGCTAGGGAGTGGTTGGACTTCATGATCTTGAAGGTTTATTCCAACCTTGCTGATCCTATGATTCTGTGTGATTGCACTGATAGACTCAGTAAATGAGTACAGGTGTACTTGGCTTGATTTTGTAGCATCTTGACACAATTCCAGTTGGGTTTAGGTACTTAACTATTGCTTCTGGTGTAGTACATAGTAATATTGTTCTACTTCTTTCCTTTTGAGAAACAGCCTGGGCACAAGTGCCAATCTTTCCTCTAATGAGGAAACAGTATGGCTCCTGCTGCTTTTGAACATGTAAAGGAGACTTCTTTAAAGAAGGCGACTTCATTAGAGTTGTGACAGCAGGCAAGCAGATGACATAACCATACTTGATCATCCTAGAACAGTACACCAGTATTATCCTTTTGTGGCCAACAGATAGCACTAGTATGCAGATTGAAGTCTTGAAAGTACCAGATTGGCAGCTTCCTATTTTGCTTGTTTCTCATCCTTACATTATCATATTTTTCACTGAGTGTAAGGCGGCCTTAAAATATGTGTGTGTGTATCTGCACATCAGTGTAGATACAGAGCTGAAAAGCTAGGTTGGACAGGGCTTGGTGCAACCTTGGTGCAACACAGTGGAAGGTGTCCCTGCCAGTGGCAGAGGCTTGGAACTAGATGAGTTTGAAGGTCTGGGATTCCATGAATAGTGGAGTACAGAGGTCTCAAGAAAATGAAATGCAAAGTACTTCTGTTTATATTACATTCAGAGTTGATGACCCCAAATCGTGATTGTTGTTCAGCTTAATGCTATGGGTCTTAAGTGTATTTTTAATGCAGGATGCATGGGGGAATCCAAAACAAGATGATGGGTTTTTTTCCTCGGGAATTTTAGAAATATACAGTTACTTTAAGATTTCATGTGCTGTTGATTTACTGAGATATGTAAAATAGTAATTCATCTCTCAAATGCTGTGCTTCAGGTTCTACTTAGCTTAGCAGATTTTATTAGCGTGTTGTTCTTTGCATGGGCAGCCATAGGTGAGACTTCCTGCCACTAGCCACAGAAGGATTGTGGTTCTGTTGTGGTTTCTCAGTTGCTTGAAGAAATAATGGGACTGAACTTGTGGTGGATGTATGGGTGTCAGTGTGTATGGAATTGTATAATACCAGGCTGAAAGGGACCTCAAGGATCATCTGGTCCAATGAATATGTGCCAGTCATTTCTGCAGCAAAAACTGCTCTTCATTCCCTGAATTGCATGCTCAAGCTGTTAAATAAAATCCTTTTTACTTCTACCAAGAAGCTCTTGTATTTTGAGAACACTTTTTATATCTGGTCATGTAGGCTCTGGACAGACAGTATGTTAGATGGAACTTTAAACAGTTCTTACTTCCATGATGTTTTTCCTTTAGAAAGCCTTGGCTCAGTGTGCTTTTGGGGCTGTTTTCATCAGAATTCAGTGCTGTTCTAGCACATGGGATCTGGATAAAGGAATATGTAAATCTGTTGGATATTTTAAAGGGCATGGCAAAGCTGAAATACTGCAGTACTCTGAGGAGAGGTCTGTCGCTAGTGGTGCACATCCCAGGTCACACGGATAACGCTGCTGTACAGAAGTAGCAATTACTTTCACAGTTTGGTCAGGTATTAACCTATATTACAGATCTCTGGCCATGTCCCAGACTCATGGGCTCATGAGTTATTAGCCTATTTTTTAAAAAGTGAAAGATTGTTGTCCTTGTGATTGCAGAGCATGAAATGGAGTGCTCTGAAGAGTGACTTAGAGGGCAGAGCTTCCGTGAGGCAAATGCCTTTGGAATTAGGGGCACAGCTAGAAGCTGGGTCCATTACACTGATCTGCAGGCATGTGTGGAGAGGTGGGTCTGCCAAAAGTCAAGGAAAGAGCTAAAGTTGGGATTGTCCTCATTTGAACTGGTTGCTTTTAACTAATAACTCTGGACCAGGACTTCAGTGAGGATACCATAAAAGAAGCTTTCAGTATTATACATGTCTGATCCAGCTGTCATTTCTGTGCAAAGCTAAGGATGACTGGGCCTGATTTTATGTCTTTAGTATTTAAATTATTCTCTGGGTTTTTTTTTTTTTTTTAAGAAAAAAATGTAACAGTTTTTAGTCCCCCTAGAAATGCTTAAGTCTTTGTTCTGTTCTCTCTGTTACACCTACCTATATATATATGTATATCTACATATATATATATACAGAGTATATATATATACCTATATATATAAATATATATAGCTGATCTTCGGGTTCTGTAGGTATAACTGAGAGGTATCTGTGCCAAAATGTCAGATAATGATTGCCTTATTTGTTGGGTTGTTTTTTTTTTTTTTTGACCAGAATGCTGCAGGAACTGTTGCAAGTTTTCTTTGGGTTTTTCCCCCCCCCTTGAGTGTGGGCAGTGAGAGGGGCTTCCAGTTAGTGAAATGTAGAGGTTACTTAGGATTCATCTCCTGAAATCAGCTCCATGAATTTGAATTGTTGCTATTGGATGTTTTGCACTAAAATCTCAAGAATTTCTTCTTAGTGTTTGGCAAGGATATTGCATTTGTTGTCCAGATGCAGTTTTTCGGTGTGGGCACATGTTGAAGACCTTCAGCCTTCGGTATAAGGGATCAGTTAGGACTTCCATTGACATAGGCTGGACACTGACTTCAATAGCTCTGAAAGTTTGATCATGATATTGTAGCACAAGTAGGAAGGCAAGATGATGTATCATTAACACCAAGGCAAGTAAGTGTGTAGCATTTAAGTGTGGAACAAGTGATGGTTGACATAGTTGGAATAGGATTATGTAATTTTATTGTAACTTTACCTGCCTGGGGCCAGTGGGGAATGTGCAGTGTGTATGCTGAGCACTGCAGGAGTGGGGGGTGCCACATAGCTCCTGCCTGAAAGAATATCTGGTCTGTAACAGGTCTCCTAACATGAAAAGTTAAATGCAAGATCTGTTGGCAGTAGTAACGCTAAGGTAAAACTAAGTAGGTATATAGTATAATGATAGCTGTGATAACTGATATTTTTGGATTAGTCTTGTTTAATTGGCTAAATATGGCTTCATAGAATGGTTTAGGTTTAGAGGGGCCTAAAATGAACTGTGTTTTGACCATTGAGAACATAAGCATTTCTCTTGGCAGGTAGAAGTGGTATTTCCCCTTTCCCTATTCCAGGAAAAGTAACTGGAGTGGGATGAGGAGGAGAGGGAGTTCAGTAGTGGATTGGTGGCTGCTTTATTATTCAGCGTGTTCATTCTTTCTGGCTACATTGTGAAAACTATTATATCTGTGAAATATGTTTCACACCTGTTCTACCTTATTTTATCCAAGTGAAATATTTTCCTGGGCAAATGCTACTATCTTAGTATTGGCTGCCTTTGCAGGATTTCCTCTTGCCTCTGTGCTCTCAAAGTAGACTTACAAGGCAGCTGCTAAAGGGAGGACACTACCATCAACACTAATATCATAGAGTTTCTAGAGTAGGAAATAGAATTAGGATGGGAAACCAAGGTGCAGAAGAGAACAGCTGATTGTTCCTAAGGGGGAGAAATAAGTTAAAACAGCTGTTTGCATTCAAAAGTGTGGGCCTAGAGAGTGATGCAGCTTTGTTGACTTGGACTCTAAGGAAAAAATGATTGCATTAGAGGGACTGAAGGTACACAGGAAAGAAATGATGTAGAATATCACTTTTGTGAAGTGGGGAGTTTAATTGCTAGGTCACCATTGTGCTGTCAGATAAATGGACCTGGGGAGAAAAATTCTGAAGCTTAAAACTGGCTTTTACTTTTTCAGCCACCTTAAGCATTCTTTAACTGTGGCAATTGAAATAAACAGAATCCTTGATACAGAAGGAATGATTGTGGCCCTTCAGCTTTGATCTCTGGAAATGAGGCTATAGTTACACACTGTACACATTGTGTTTACAAGTTTTCAGTTTATCTGCCATCAATCCCAATGTGCAAGAAAGTACTTTTGGGGACTGTGTGACAGAATAATTCTCATCACTTGTTTAATCTTGGTCAAATGTTCTTGTGAGTCTGTTTTCTCTAATCCTTGTACTAGATGCCTGCCTCACCATTATGTATGGTGAACTTCATGATGCTACTGTCAGAAACTATAAATGTGAAAGAACTAAGTAGTTAGAAAAGTACATCTTTGGATCTGCAGAAGAACAAAATATTCCAGAGAGCCTGTTTTGAAGAGCTAGTGGCTTAAGATCTGTGCCTTGCTGTGTCATCTTCCCTTTCTTCTGAAAGCACTAACATGTCACTAAAAGTGAAGTACTTCAGTGTAATTGCATCATTATTCTCTGCATGCTTAACCATGATACTTTTGCTAGCATGGAGTGGCAGACTAACAAGAGAGGTTCAGGTCTTTTATAAAACTAACAGAACTTCTTGTAGCTAGGCTGAAATGTCAAATATTTTTCTGAGGTTATACAAGTCTTTTTGCTTTATTCTCGTAGGTCTGGCTTTGTGTGTTTGATGTGTAAAGATGATTTAGTAGTGTTTCTTGGTACATAGTTTATTGCACACGACCAGACAGAGCTAGGAGAAGGTACATAGCAGGACAATGTGAAAAATACCATTGTCTAGCTGGGTTTGCTGTAGCTTTTGAAAAGCTAATTAATACCTGTGCAGGCTGCTCTTTCTTATGATTGGATGAAGTTGGATGGGACCTCCAGAGTTCACAGCGTTCAGCCCCTCTGCTCAAGCAGAGGCACCTAGAGCTGGTTGCTCAGGACTTTGTCCAGATGACTTTTGAATATGTCCAAGGATGAAGACTCCACAACCTCTGTGGACAACCTGTACCAGTGCTTAGTCACCAGCAAAGTAAGTGTTTCTGATGTTCTGACAGCACCTTCTGTGTTCAAGTTGATGCCTACTGTTTTTGGTCCTGTTGCTGGCCACCACTAGAAAGAGTCTGGTTACATTTTCTTTAGACCTTCTCTTCATATATCCATATGCATAAATAAGATCTTCCCTGTACCTTTTCTAGGCTTAAGAGTCCCAGATATCTTATACTGAGATACTTAAGTCGCTTAATCATTTTAGTGGCCCTTTGTTTCTCTCAAGTAGCTCCGTATCTCTTCTACTGACGAAGGTGTCACCCCTTGTGGTGGGGTTATAACTAGTGAGCTTTAAGGTCCTCTTCAAACCCAAACCAGTCTTTGATTACAGAAGAACTTGCCCATTTCCTCTGGCTTAAGAACTCCAGGTTTTGAGAGAGTCTTGTTTAATGGAGCTTGTCAGAAGTCCATAGGTTTCAGTGAATGATAATCTTATCTAGCAGGATATCTGAACTGAGGAGGGAGGGTTTCTCCAAAATGCTGTGTGATTATGCCACTGAAGCATTATTATCTTAGCTGGCTGGATACTCAGTTTAAAACCTGCCTACACTCAATACTGGGGAATTTTGCTGTATGAACACTCATTGCAAGAGTGATATGGATGAGTTGACTGCACTGCTGATTTACTCTGGGTCTTGGAATTGATTTGTGGTTGTACCTTAGCACAAATTTAAACCTCTGGCTATTTTTGACTATTACTCTTCGCTCATCTCTGCCAATGAAGTAAGATAGGCTTTTCCAATGAAATATTCTAAATACCTGGTACTCGTAGAGGGCATTTCTTCATAGCTCATTGGTTTTATGTAGGCTGTTGCAAGTGAACTACAGAGGCTTTATGAACAGAGAATGTTAGACCTGTAGTGTAAGTAGCTGGAGGATGCACAGGTATTTTTGCTGTGTTTTCAAGAGAGAAATAATGCTTTTGATTAAAATCAACAAACTTAAGTACACAGCTTTGAATTAATGCAGAACTAATTTATAATTTTATTTTCCTTATATGTAAAGCAAGCTTTAGTTTACAAGTAGTTAATGAGCAGGAGGATGGTGACTTTTTGTCTAGTTTATGAATTGGAAAGTGCTTAAATGCACACGTAAGGGCAAAACCAAGCAGCATTACAAAGAGCAGAATTTAATTATATGGACAGTGATCCATGCTTTAGTTTTTTGAAATGCTGTTATTGAAATGGTAAGGTTTTGGATTTGAGGGTGTTTTTAGAGGCAAAGTCTTTTAACAACTTCTTTATCTCTAACAATGAGCATGTCTCCCTCTTCCCTTCATGCTACTTGCAGTGAGCTCCTTCGGTTGAGGTTCATATAAGAGTAGCACATGGTTGTTTGATAAGCAGATAAAGAGAAAGGGTTTTCTTCACGGTGATGTACTCACAGCTGTTAAAATTGTGATTGCTTTGGAGATGAGCAACTGGCTTAAATGCACAAAATGCCATACAGAACAGATAGATTTGTGTTGCTGGGAGATTTACTTCTCTCAGATTAGTTCTAAGCTTTTCTGTTGATTTGTGTAGCTTTGTCTTTGCATCCTTTTAGGGTTCCTGACTGTGTAAGAAACCTTTTTGTTGTGTCTTGGCTTTCTTACATGTCAGAACAGAGTGCAGTAAGGAGGTGCTCTAAGTAGTTACAATTGAGCCACCTCAGGTGCCAGAAGCTTCTAGCCATGACAGCATGGATGTCTGTGTGATTAATTTACTCCTACCCTCATAAGCTTTGCAGTGCTGCAGTCAGGCTTAGCAGCAGGGTGATTCATTCCTCCGTTTTGTAGAATGTGGGGCTTACAATACATCTTTGCTGTAGTAAGATGGGTCGTGTTAATAAAACCAAGAAGGATGTTTCTAAGCAAAATAAAAAGCTTAAGTTTGGAACTGCCATACTCCAGCTGTAGCGATGCATCTGTCTGAAAGTTGGTGGTGAGCAAGAACAAAAGAATTCTGTAGATTCTAACAGTCTTCCACTAGTCTTACAACAATCTTCCAATACCTACCAGGGCCAACAAGAAATCTGGAGAGGGACTTTTGACAAGGGCCTGTAGGGACAAGACAAGGGAGAATGGCTTTAACATGGCAGAGGGGAGATTGAGATGAGACATTAGGAAGAAATTCTTCCTGTGAGTGTAGTGAGGTGCTGACACAGGGTGCCCAGAGAATCTGTGGCTGCCTCATCCCTGGCAGTGTTCAAGGCCAGGTTGGAGGGGGCTTGGAGCAACCTGATCTAGTGGAAGGTGTCCCTGCCCATGGCAGGGGGCTGAAACTGGATGAGCTTTAAGGTCCCTTCCAACTCAAACCAGTCTCTGATTCAACACCATGCTGCACAGGCTTCTCTAAGGCAAACTGGTATGACTGGCTTGTGTTGTAGAGCGTGGAGTTCTCTTTCTGCATATGTGGTCATGTAGTCTTCAGGGAAGCATGATTTTGTTGAAGCTTAAGGGCATATCTCTAATATCTGAATATTATTTAGAAGGATTACTCATGATTGCTTTTTAGGGAATTAAAAGTCTTAAGTAGGGGAGTAAAAATTCAGCCTATTTAATGTTCCACAAAACAAACCAAACACAAATGACCAAACTTTCAAAAATCTGAATTCTGTATAGTCCAGGAAACCCTCAAGTTAAGAACCTGGTTTAGGTTGTTATTTTAGACACTACATAAGTATTTATAGTTTAGTCATATGCTCCTTATTCTGTATGTGTGAAGGAAATTAACTTTTTGTGTACTTAGTATTTTATTTCAGTAAGCAATAGATGTTTGAGAAGACATGTATTAAGCAGACTGGGGAAAAATGTAGTCAGTTCTATCTTTCTGAATTATTTCTGTTCATTATTTTTAAGGACCAAACCCATCTGTCTCCTTCTGATTTGGATTTCTTAGAACCAACAGCATTAGATTTCTTTTTTTAAACTGAAAAATCCCTGGAAAAAATGCACCCTCTGCAGTTCTGATTTACCAGTGATGCTGTGTAGCTGGTGTCTGCTCCCTCCTTCAGTCCTATTAAAAGCATTGGTAAAGCTATTTCCTGCAGATCTCAGAGGCGGAATGCCAGAATATGGTGTTAGAAATAAGACTTATTAAAGATGTATCTCAGTATTCTTCTTCTTTATATAAAATGTCTTTATATATAAAATGTTATTTCTGTGGAGCTGTCCATGTCTTCATAGGCAAAACAGTTTAGTTGTGCAGTCTGTACAGACTTCTGATATTCTTTACTGAAAGGCAAAAGTGTTTTAATAGAAAGCTGCCCTGTTGCTTGTTTCCCAAATTTGGAAATTTAACAGCAGTGAGCAGGATAAAAGCATGCCCATGTCAGACCTTGCAGAAAAAGTCTTCTCTCCTAAAAAATGATTGTATTAAAGCAATGTAGATTAATTTAGGAAAACTGTGCAAAACTGGTAATATTTGCACAAGTAAAGCATGCCTGAAGGCTTTATCATAATTGTCCTGGGTTCAGCAGTAGCAGTCATTTTTCTCCTTCTCAGTAGCTGGTGCAGTGCTGTGTTTTTGACTTTCAGCCTGGGAACAGTGCTGATAACACCGATGGTTTTAGTTGCTGCTCAGTAATGTTTACTCTGACCAAGGACTTTCTGAGTCTCATGCTCTGCCAGGGAAGAGGGGAAGCCGGGAGGAAGTAGAGACAGGACACCTGACCTAAACTAGCCAAAGAGGTATTCCATACCACAGCACATCATGCTCAGTGTATAGTTCACATTAGCTGGAAAAATAATCTTTTCTCTTTCTGCAAGCCTGATTCCTATAAATGCCTCACTTTCTGGGTGTGCTTTTCTTTATGAACACATCCTGTTCTGTTCAGCTCAGTCTCTCTGAATGAAAACCGAAATCAAGCAGTTCAGAGGGAACTCTTCCTGGTGACAAACAGGGGAGATGGTGTGGCCTGTGAGAGAAAAGCAGCTTGTACAAAACTCACTTTCAACAAATCTAAGAAGGTAATAACTTAGTTCAGCAGGAGAAGACTGAAGTACAGCTTTAGAAAGAAGGAAGTTGCACATTATAGTTAATGGGTAGGTTTTATGCTCCTGACCTGCTGTGGCAGGATCTTCAGTAGCTCTGAAGGGAACTGCAGCAAATGGAGTGCTGCAAGTACATCTAGCTAACTGAGAACTACTTTGAAAATGTTGATTTCTGGCATTCAGTGTGGTTTGTAGCGTAAGCTGGGTATTGTTTGTTGCGAAGTTCAGACACGGTTTTCATTCTTCTGTGGTGCGTGGCAGCACTGTCCTTTTAAGTGTTAGTAGTTCAAAGGGCTAAAACGTTCATTTGCAGGTTTGTAGGGATGGTAGAAAATGGAAAGGATGAACATGCTGCAGCATAAGAATGGTATAATAAATCCAGGCATGGCTGGCTGCTCTAAAGTTGGCTGTTAATGGGGCATACATGCAGGTACCTCAAATAGAAACAGTGTTTTGAATTGTATCTGAAACATCTGTAAGGAGTTCTGAAGGCATATAGCTTCTGGAAATCACTTACACAGCTGGCTTTGACAGGAAGCTTTTCTGAGTCATTACAGAACTAAATCATTTTAAGGCCTTGGAGTAAATGCATTTTGTTTTGTTTTTTCCCTTTCTAAAGCGCTTAAGTCTGGATTTTCAGCCTCTTTATAAATGAACTTGAGCACTCTTTTTGATGGGCATCTTATGGGGTTTAATTATTAAATATGCCAAGGCATACAGAAGCTCAGCAATGTGAATGTGTATTCATTAAAGCTTTCTAAGAACATGAAATATGTAGCAGTTTTTCTCAATTACTCAATGTTAGGGAAGGATGGCTGTTATCTACTTTTCTAATAAGTATATTTGTAATAGCCGTAAAGCATTTAGCAGTATAGCTTAAAGAGTTTTGAGACATCAGTGCATAAATGGACTCGTTTTCACTGTCCTGCAAAAAACTAGTTCTGAACTATAGTGCAAAGAATACATGGAACATCATGAAGTTAGCAGCACAGAAACAAACCATGTTCTGGGCTGCATCTCAAGCAGTGTGACCAGCAGGTCCAGGGAGGGGATTCTCCCCTTCTGCTCCACTCCAGTGAGTCCTCCCCTGCAGCCCTGCATGTAGTTCTGGGGCAACAACACAAGGGGGACATAGAGGTGTTGGAGCGAGTCCATGGAAATGCTCTGGGGGCTGGAGCAGCTCTTCTCTGGAGACAGGCAGAGAGAACTGCGTTGGCTCAACCTGGAGAAGAGAAGGCTCCAGGGAGACCTTAGAGCAGCTCCAGTGCCTAAAAGGGACGGCAGGAAATTTGGAGAGGGACTTTTGTCAAGGGCCTGTAGGAGCAAGCCTAGGGGAAGCAGCTTTAAACTGACAGAGGTGTCAGCCCATTTAAATCTCAAGTTGAGGCTCTTCCTTTGCAAGGGTGCATGTCCTTTTTTTTCTATCTGATTTTTCACAAAGGTGAAGGTTCCCTTTGTAGAGAGCTCAGCCTTAGCCTGGTATCCCTCAGGTTTTCTCTTGTCTTGCAGCCAGTATCACTTATCATTTTAGGTACAGGTGACCTATTACATAGCAGCTCTTGTATGTATTCTGATGAGAGCCTATTTTCATCCCACCACCTACTAGTTCTGGTCACCAGGCCCTGCAGCTTGAGCCACTTTATGTGATATCTTTTCTTCCTCACTCCCTCCGCCCTTTCTCATGTTCTGTAAATGCTTTCTCAATCAGTTGTTTCAGATCACCCAAGATTTTATTAGCATGGGTGCTGTTTGTGGCTGCATAATGCTCTGGAAGTACTGTTATATCCCAAACCATTCTGTGATGCTTCTATGATTCCATAATTCCTCCTTGCAAGCTTGGGTTTCAGAGAAGTTGGGCAGCAGAGCTTCTACAGGAGTAACAGTTTTCTATTTCACTCCCATTTTGAACTCCTACTGTCTAGTTAACATCTTTTATTTGAGAGTATAATTGTGCTTTATTTTGCTTATTTTGACTTTTAAAGTATTTTTACATCTGATTCTGGTAGCATGAAGAATTGTCTTTACTAATGAAGAATATATGAATAGTGATATATCTACAGCATGGTTTAGCAGAGAGAACAGTGTCTTCTGTGTCAGAAGGCAGCAGTCATAAACTCTGAACACCTTACATACTCTGAAATTATCCAGATCCTGATCATAACTGGTTAGAGTTGTGAGTATGTTTTTTCAGGAACCTGAATAACTGTCTTTTTCATACTTTTACAATGCAGATTTTGAAAGGGGAGGTGTGACAAAGTATTTTTTTTTTTTTGTTAAATTAAGCCTTCATTTATTAGGGTGGTTGACCTGAAACTGCCCCGAGTGAGTCTCACTAAGTTGCTGTTATCAGAGAGAAGGCAGTTTTTCTCCCTACCAGTGTTCCAACTATCTTTGTATACATCTGCTCCTAATGAGTACTTGCTATTTTTAACAGATGGCAATGCCAATTTCTCATGCATGATGTGATATGTAATATTGCACACAGACCTTTAAATTGTCTGTGAAGATTTATTTCCAATCACTGCAGTAAAATACTATCTTCCTTGCAATTAAATGAAAAACTCTTGTTTCTCAAACTCTTCCAGACAAGTATTTTTAATGTCACAAATCAGTTGTTTGCTTCAGATTCAATGCTTAGTTGATCTAGTGTCTTTAGTGTTTGCAGAGGTCACGGGTGACAATGTGATTAAGATGAAGCAGGGTTCAAGTCCTGGCAGATGCCAGTTCTGGCTTTTAGTTGAAGACTAAAAGCCAGAACTAATGGCACTTGTAGACAAGCTTTTTAAATAGAATACAACTTAAAAATTAAAATGAAAAATTAAAATCAACCCAACAACCAACTTTGCAAAGCCAAGCTGGTATGATATTTTGGAGATCCTTCTTCCATGCTCTGTTACATTATATATTCTAATTGAGATTACTGATCCAACAAGATCTTGGATATTCTGACACGTTAACACTTTTGAACAGCACATAATCATCTTGCTGCTCACAAGCTGAGTAAACAGGTGAAATGTTATGCAAATAGTGCTTTTTTTAAGTTACTGGGTGACTAAGTGAATGATGCTGACTGTTCCCCAACACGAGTATCAAATTTACCATTGATATTGGAAGTGCAGCTTGTTTTTTCACAAAGACCACACTTGAGCTTTGTGGCCTTACTTTTAGGGTTTTTAATTTTAATGAGGTTTGGTTTGTTTCTTTGTTTTTTGTTGGTTTTTGGGTTTTTTTGCAGACAGGGAAAAATAACTTTACAATTAAAGCTGTTATAAACCTTTGCTGGTGAGCTGACTGACTCCAAATACAAGTGGATTAAGGAAGACTTTGGAAATTGGCTGATGAGGCTTATGTTATGAATATAATCTCGTAATTTCTTTGCACTGGGATGAAGTCTTCCAATCTGGATTTTCCTAGCTCTGGCAGTAATGCTCTCTTTAAATGGTCTGTTACTTTGAAGCATGCACTAGAGGAGCTCTTCAACCTTTAATTCATTAATGAATTTTTATTCATTAATTTATTTAAATTCAAGGCCAGGTTGGACAGGGCTTTGGGCAACCTGGTCCAGTGGAAGGTGTCCCTGCCTGTGGAACGTGTTTGGAACTGGATGAGCTTTAAGTCCCATCTGACCCAAACCATTCCATGCTTCTATGAATTGCAAGTGTGGTGTACACAACCATCCTACTGATAGCCGAAGGGTGAACTATTGCTAGTGCTGAGTTTGCTGGTCCTGACCCAGTGCCATGGTGCCTTTCACAGGAGTACTTGTGCATTTAAGTGCTTGTCTGGGCCTGAGCCAGGGTGTACTTCAAACAATATAGGATGCTGTCTTAAATCACTACTGTGTGACAGTCCTTATGTTGAGAATTAAGATTTCAGTTAGCATGTGTGTCTCTTGGGGTCTGCTTGTGAGCTGAGGAGAACAAAAATGATAAAGAACATATTAAGGTAAGATACAATAATGTCTCAGATGTTGCCATTATTGTGGCTTACCAGTTCTCCCATTAAATGTTCACGGAGAAATAATGGCTGTGATGTCAGGCATGATGCAGTGTTTATTAGAGGCCTGCTGAAAAACATCAGTGTCTGTCTCCTAACTGAAGTCAACCATTTTTGTAGTTATTAAGACTATTCAATATCACAGTAATGAGAATCTGAACTTCTGTACAAAATCAGGAAATTACAAGTTACTGAGTGTGATGGGCTACAAGAAATGATGTGTCAGGTGAAATTCTGACCTGAGTTTTCATGGAGTTGTAATTATGGCCTCATTTGTAATGAAGTCTTTACTACTGAAAAGCTAATTACAGGCCAAGTCTGCAGTAATCTATGTAGCTGTATTAAGCCTACAACAGTTAATTTACAAACATCGGGACTTCACAAAACTAATGAAATCAAGTAAATCTTAAAGACTAGAATTTAAAAAAATAGCAAGCAAGAACGTATTTTCCTGTCTGCTTGAGAGGTTGAGGTCAAGATCTGCAAGCAATATATCAATATATTCCCCCCCAATAATGGCAGTATATTTTTTTCTACGTTATATGCATAGTAAGCTGCACAAAACTTGGCAAAAACTATCAGCAGGCCAAGTGTGTAAGTACATTAAAAATGGTACTCCTTAGAAAATGGCACTGCAGCATCATGCCAGGACATGGATGCAATTGTGAAATTCTCTGTATGTGTGTGTGTATAAAAACCCTGTTCTGTCTGAGAAACAAAATTATAGGTGGGTCAAACTTGTATAACCCAGTCATGCTTCAGAGCCCTTCTTGCCCAGATGATATGGTTGCTTTTTAAAGCCATATGACATGATGCACTCATGCTTAATACTGCATTTTAGGGGTACAGAAGCAATTTGGAGCATCTTCTCCGTTGGCAGTAAGTTTGAGTATATGGAGTTAACAGCAATTCTTTCATATTTGATGTGTATTAGAAGGTGGATTATGGCTGTAAATTGTGGAAAGAATTGTCTCCAGAATGAAGCATAATGAGAAAACTGGAGATGGATTTTGATAGTTGTTACCTGCTTTTTGTCTTCTGAATCCATGCAGAACCCCCATGCTCTTGAGCCACTTCTGTGTAGAAGCGCTGGGGTCCCCAAGAGGGACGTGAAGATGCTGGAGCAAGTCCAGAGGAGGTCACAAATCCTGCAAGGGCTGGATCAGCTCTGCTGTGGAAAGAGGCTGAGAGAGCTGGGCTTGTTCAGCCTGAAGAAAAGCCTTTGGGGAGACTTTAGAGCATCTTCTAGTGCCTAAAGGGGCTGAGAAGGAAGCTGGAGAAGGGCTTTTGACAAGGGCCTATAGGGACAGGACAAGGGGGAGTGGCATTAACCTGACAGAGGGCAGATTGAGATGAGACATTAGGAAGAAATTCTTCCCTGTGAGGATGCTGAGGCGCTGGCACAGGGTGCCCAGAGAAGCTGTGGCTGCCCAACCCTGGCAGCCTGGTTGAAGGCCAGGCTGGATGAGGCTTGGAGCAAACTCATCTAGTGGAAGGTGTCCTTGCCTATGGCAGGGGTTTGGAACTTGAAGAGCTTTAAGATCTCTTCCAACCCAAACCATTCCATGGTTCAGTATCCACAGAGCTTTGGAAGCAATCAAAGTACAAGTCAGTACACCACAGAATGTATAAGATGCTTTGCTGCTGTACCAACCGTATGCTAGTCATACTTCTGCTTCAGTCAATGTGATTTAGCAAAATATATTAAACTGCATTTTCATGTGCACTGAAGAAATCAGTACTTTATAATTAATGTATAATCCCATACATTAGTAAATAATAACATGGGAAAAGAGAAAGAACTGAATTGGAAGCAAGTCAGTGGTTTCTGCTGCCTTTATTCAGTTGTTCTGCTTGTGTAGAAGAGATTTGCAAATTATATGTTCTCACAGGGAAATATAAAATTTCCATTTCCGTTTAACCCAAGAACGAGCTGTCAGATTTCTGAAGTAATACATGGTTGTGGGATTCTTTCCAACTAATATTTGCAAACCCCTGGGTGCAAGTATCCTTTTAATGCTCTGTATTGCTACTTTGTTAGTTTTCTATGAATGAGGTACCACACACCTGAAAAGCGTGGTCATGTGGTTGCATCACATATTCTTTTATATTGAGGAACTGGATGGAATTATTCACTTTGTTAAAATTCTTTTAAATGTATATATAAGCATATTCTAAATATATATATTATTTTCTAACTACAGTCACTGTTCAGAATACTTTACAGCGTAAAATATTCCTTGGAAACTTTAATACAGGGTAATTACTTATTGTAGAGTTACATAAAGGTTATTACTCTTTAAATAGGTTAGAATTTTGTTTCCCTTTTATTATGAAGAGATAATGTGAAGCATGTGCACATGTACTGGACAATGGCTGAGATGCCAAATGTTACATCAGTGATTCTTGCTGCTTTGTCTTATTAATGTCTGTGTTAATTAACATGCGCAAGAAATCTTACATTCTGTGGATATGTCTTCTTTCCAAATGCTTTCAATCTGGAACATGCTGAGTGTTGTTATTGTTTGTGAGTTTTCAAGAAAGCATCTTATTCCAAAATGAGAAGAACTTTGGGTTCTTTGAACACTGAAGAACTCTGAGTACAGCTACTTGTATTTAAAGTGAGCATCTACCATCAAAGAAAAAAAAAAGGGAATCCAGTCTACTCATATTGGCTACTTTAGGAAAGTCTTTGCAGTCAGCTCTGAGCTGTATACATGCTTTGTTGGAAGGGTAACTGCGTCAGTGACAATAGATAATGGTCTGTGGTGAGACCATCAAAAATAGAAAAGTACTGTTTGGCACGGGTTGTGGGAACATAACCTTGAAAACAGGGGAGTTAACACCGCTGTTAGCAAAAGGGAGTCTTACACCAGTAAACATCTGTTCACATGCTAGCCACGTGTGCACTGATGTTGCAACTGGTAATTTTCCACTCCAGCCTGAGGGGGTGTCCTGAGTTCAGCAATTGCAGTCAGCTTTTCTCCTCCTTAGTAGCTGTTGCTTTGACTTTACCCGGGAACAAGGCTGATAAGACTGATGTTTTTGGTTGTTGCTAAGCAATGTTTGCCCTGACCAAGGACTTTGTGAGCCTCATTCTCTGCTGGGGAGGAGGGGAGGCCGGGAGGAAGGAGGGACAGGACCCAAGCTGACCAAAGAGGTATCCCATACCCATCACGCCCGGGGGGTAACTGGAAGTGATCCGGAAGGGCTAGTTCTCTCGGGGTGGTTGGAAGAGGTGGTTGGTCAGCACTCGGTTGGGTTGGGGTGTTGTGAGTTTTCTGTCGGTGGTTGATGGGATGCTGTATTCTTTTCCTTTATCATTATTATTATTGGTGGTAGCAGTAGTGATTTGTGTTATACCTTAGTTACTAAACTGTTCTTATCTCAACCTGTGGGAGTTGCATTCTTTTGATTCTCCCCCCATCCCTCCAGAAGCAGGGGAGGGCAAGAAAGGGGGGTTGAGTGAGTGAACGAGCTGCATGGTTGGGTTTAAACCACGACAGGGGGGTATAAGGACTTGTGCAGGGATGGACAGGTGAGAAGGCCAGATATGCATCTTGACTTGGGGGACACCCTGACGAAGCACTGCCTACCACACCTCTGACTGGGCAACATGTTCCATCTCCTTCTCCTGCTTGATGGTATTCCATGCAACCAGGGGTTGGTACATATGTAACCTGCTCTGCATTTATATATATTGATTTGATTGTTTACATTGTGTTTGGTGTCCAGTCTTTGTACCTGAGAATCCTACAGACCTGGAACAATATCCCAGCATGGATATAATCTGTTTAGGACTACCCGGATGGTTTGATTTCTGCATTATGAAGAGACTACACAATCTTATTGCAGTCTTATTTTGTGTTTTACTTGAAAGTGACGTAGCCACTGATGCCTCTGACCATTTTTCTGTCTCTTCTTCCATGTTTCTGTCAACATTAAATGCGGAATAGATGAAGAGACTTGCTGTTACGAGTTTTAACCCAATATGGGTGCTAGATTTTTTTTCTCTCCTCAGGTATCTGAAGCTCTTTGAAGTTGTATGATTTCACATATGATAAATCTTTTTTATGCAAAATGTTTGGAGCATTTAGAGTGGAAAACATGTCCTAAAGGCTTAGAAGTTTGATGTAAACGTGAGAATATGCACGTACTTATTTTAGATGCTGGTGTTTTTTTGTTTTCTTTTTTTTTAGACTGCATTTGGGCAGTATGACAAAAATGAAAAGGTATTTGGAAGCAAAAGGGCTGTATGTATGATGTACTGGATAATGATACTTGCATCGTGTCTGCTGGGACCCTTCAATCTCATTCCAATGGATAGAATCATGGAGCAGTTTGGTTTGGAAGGGACCTTAAAGCTCATCTATTTCCAGTCCTTTGCCATAGGCAGGGACATTTGCTGATAGATCAGGAGCTTCTTCATGAAGGGAAAGCATGTGAAATGCCAGGGTGTGGTTTGCAGAAAGGAAATTGAGATTCTGAAGCTAATGGAAATGGTGATGTGGATTTGAAGACCAGACTCTCTAATTTCAATGTTATTTTCAAATGTATTGGATTGACATTCTGACTCTAGCAATATTTTTACTGCTTATTACATAAAAATTTCATCATGAAAAAGTATGACAGTGATTTTTAAGTGTGAGAAAGTCATTTAGACTGTTGTGCGGAGGTTGCATCATTGTGCAGCATGAAGCAGGTTGTGTGACATGGGAATAAACTGTGGTGATGAGAAGTACTGTAATCAAAGCACTGAGTAGCTAGATCATAAAGTATAAATCTTGCTCTGTTTTCTTATCTTCAGTTATTGTTACTTACAAATCTAATGAGATCTGTAGCAAAATTAACTTTCTGAGGAGGACTCATAAAATAAACAGGAACAAAGTATTGTTGGATGAGTGAATTTTACTCAGATTGTATTAGGATTTGGCTTTTCAATCTGATTAGAATTTTAAACATGCCTGGGAATTAAGAAGGAAGAAGAAATAGTTACATTAAAAAAGGCTCTGGAGCAGCTTCTTAGAGAACACTTTGACCTTGAGAAAGACAAAACCAGAACAAGTGTAAAACAGAAAGAAAGTAATCCTGATATTAACACTAAATGCTGTAAGAGCAAAGAAGCAAAATAATAAAGAAACAGTGAAGAGGCAATAGTCATAGTAATTGCATAGATCTCTTAAGAATAAATCACAATATAACTAATTTCAAGATGGTGAATTTTTATTTTGACTGTCTTTCAAGTTAACATAAAGTGAATATTATGAAATATTTCCAAATATATCTGTAGTGATTGTTTTAGAGTCCCAAGTACCCCAATTTAGCATCATGCTATACATGTACTATATTATGGACATACTTTTTACTGACTTCACTGCAAGAAGTGCAAGACTGTGAAATGGGGAGCAGCTCAATCGTTGCAAGATACAAAAAGGGAACCATCACAGCTTGAGATTTGTAGTTGCAATGAAAATAATTCCTGTACTTCTCTCTGAGCACTCAGAATATGTGTAATGCGCATATTGATTTCATATAGTCATAAACAGGGGAGACCTCCTGAGGGTAAATCATATAATCACAGATTGGTTTGGGTTGGAAGGGACCTTAAAGCTAATCTAGATCCAACCCCCTACCATGGGCAGGGGCATCTTCCACTAGATCAGCTTGCTCCAAGCCCTGTCCAACCTGGCCTTGAACTATGCCAGGGCTGGGGCAGCCACAGTTTCTCTGGGCAATCTGTGCCAGTGTCTCACAACTTGATGTTGTGGAGTTGCACTGGGATGACCTGCAGGGCACTGCTCAGCTGTTACCTTTTCCAGGTTCTAGAAGAATGCTGGATTTTTATAATGTGTCAAACTGTGTTTGTATTTACCTTTGTAAATATTATTTAAAGAAATACTTCTTTATGTCTCAAACCCATAAAATCTTAATTTTGATTCTGTAAAAACTCTACTACAGCTTTAAAGTGGTTTTTATCTTAATTGATAAGTACGTGTTTTGAATTTAAACACTCCAGCAAGTGCAGAAGATTGATTGGTGTATGTTGCAGGCCCTGGCCAAATAAGAGCACTGGGCAGAAAATTCAAACCAAATCATCTCAGTATTAATGTGGTTTAAGCAAAACCTGTCAGTGTCAGACATGCTCCTCTTCCTCCTCCCAATCCTTCAAGACAATAAAAACTCGTACATGCAAATTTCCATATGAAGCTCTTTCTCTGTTAAGTGCATCACTTGCATTAGTGTTTCAGTCCAAGAGATGTGACTTGTGATATTGCACAATGTCTCATCAGACCAGAGTAACTGGAAGCAATGGCAAGTGGAAGTGACAGTTCCTGCCAGGCCACAGAAACACAGCAGTGGTGTAACCCAGTAAAAAGGACAATAATGTGTGTCAGGCTTCTTAAATGAAGGCAGTATTAAATGTTAGCTGTGCCAGACTAATCTCTGAGTTTGATGTAAACTGAAGAGGCCTGATTTTCAGAATTAAGACCAGTTCTGCCCTCAAGTTTTGTGCTTTCATTGTCATCACTCTGGATTGGAACTGGTACTTAAGAGGCTGAACAATTCTTTTCATGCTAGGAAGGGAAGAGTGATATTATAGCATCCTGTGTCCCAGCACTTTGCAAAGGTGCAAAACATCACCATGTTATGGTAAATGCATGCAGTGTGCTCTGCTGTGAGTGTAAACCAGGAACATCAAGATTACAAAAAGAAACCCATCTTGGGGTAGTGATTGCTGTCAGGGGAGATTTAGATGAGACATTAGGAAGAAATTATTCTCTGTGAATGTGGTTGAGACACTGGCAGAGGTTTCCCAGAGAAGCTGTGGCTGCCCCATCCCTGGAGGTGTTCAAGGCAAGGTTAGTGGGGGCTTGGAGCAACTTGTCTAGTGGAAGGTGTCCCTGTCTGTGGCAGAGGATTGAAACTGGATGAGCTTTAAGGTCCCTTCCAATCCAAACCAGCCTATGATTTTCAGTCCTTTTTGGAAGTACTGATTTTATTGTGTGCATCACTGTAAAAGAGTTGTCTAAAGAGAATGTGAAAATGATGGTTATGCGAAGATCCTCATAGAGAGCAAGGTTAGCAGTGAAGAAAATAAATGGGTATTGCAAGCTGTTGTGTGGGCAGGTCAGAAAGGGTAGCCTCAAAGGTATGGTTCATAGCACAAGGGATTTCAGCTGTGGGAGCAAGCAGCTGCTTTCTGAAGATGTTTGTTGTATTTACCAAAAAGAAGTGTTCCAAGTGTTGTGCTAAAAGGATAACCTTCCAGACAGGAAACTGGATTTGTGGTTTCTATATTGTATTTATCAAACCAATGAAAGAAAACCTGTGGTTCAGAGGTGAGTTGACGAAAGAAACATTGTGTGAAGCTGAAAACCATACAAATCTGTTTAATGTAGAAGCGTTTCTTGCTCATTCTTTCCTGTTTTCTTGTATCAGTGGTGGTTGTCCTTGTGACTGCTTTCCAAGTCTTGCACCCTTCTAAATACCTTTTAAACAAAAAAATTGTTTACCAACTTTCCTATTATTAGTTAGGCCAGACTCTGACCATTGCATGTGCAGCTCAAAGGGATGAAAAGAGCCCAGTCCAGTTATGCATGTTTCTCTCTCTTGTTATACTGTTTTGATTTTTTTGAAGCTCAGAAAGGTCAGGGTTGTTCAGTTTCCACTTGGCCTCCTTCTCTGAACAATTAATCCACATTTCAAGCACGTTATAAAGTCTGGCTCTGATAAGAGGCATTGAAGAGAACAACAGAATTCCAGCACATTACTCTGACTTGACTGCACCAATTACTGGAGAGGCGTGAACAAAAAGCAGCAATGCTCTTGGGAAGGAGGTCTCCCCATATGGATGTGTGTTCTGGCTAGTGCATTGCTAACTTTGCAGCCCTTCTTGATAAGTGATCAGGAGCTATTATATTTCTGTCTACAAGCACGAAAGGGAAAATGAAGAAAATGTGTGTTATCACCTTTTATTATTGGGTTTTATTACAAGTCGATTACAAAGGCTCTGCTAGACCTATAATGTGTGAATGAGATCCCTAGGAGGAAAGGAATGGGTACCTGTCATAGAGAAGAGGGTTTGAGGGATCAGGGGGTTAAGAGTGGGACTGCAGTTATCAGCCAGCTGCGAATGTAGTAAATGTAGTTTTGCTGAAGAATACTGTTCATTGAACTCTTGGTGTCTTTGGCAACCAGATGAATCTGTTCCTCGTGAGCCGGGTCATGTTTGTATGCAGTTATCCTGTGTAAATTTACTGTAAATACAGTGCATGTAGCAGCTGTGATACATGTCAAGTATTACAAAGATGACTCTTTTAACCAGTATAAAACAGCCAGGGAATGATGATGCTGAATATACTTGTGGAAAAAAAAGAAATGCTATCTGAATTGACCTTTGCTGTGAAAAGTAAGCAACAGATTTTACAGTTAATGTATATTTGTATTTTTCTCCAGCATCGGTTAAGTATTCAGTTGTGATGATGTGTTTTAGAAGCATGGAGATATAGTTGTGCCCTGATAATGAATTCAGCTTCCTCTATTATTTAGTAGTTTTATTTAGCTATTAGAGTAAGGATACTTTTTACATTGATAGTTAAACTAGAAAAGCAGTAGCTTATCAAAATGCGGTTTTGGCCAATTATATCATCTGAATTCTTTTGGGTGCTGTTTAGTTCTCATTTCATTGTCACAGCATAATGATACTGAGGTTACTTTAGTAGAAAAATACAGCAAAATAAAAAGGGAGGAAATGCCCCATAACCAATTTGACTTTAATAGAATTTAGAATTCAATTTAATAGAATTGTAACCAACTAAATGGTCTTGGTAGATTGCTTGGTAGGCATGTGTTAACTTAAGTAGAAGACAGGTTGTCATATTTTACCTCTATTAGACTTCCATGTTCTCTATTCTTAATTTCAAATACTGATACAGATTATTTTTAAAGGACTGTCCTGGAAGAGAATTCTGCTGTGATTTTGGATTAAGAGATGTAGTCTGCAGATACTCACAGAAGTATAGATCAGTCTGCAGCTATTTGTGGAAGAAATGGTGCATGAACAATTCAAATTCACAGAGGACCGGTGAAGAGAAAATTACTTTCCTGCTGGAAAATGAAAGCAAGGGAGGGGAAATGGTGTTCAGGCCTACGAGATCCAACCTTGCTCTTCTAATATATATAGCATTTTGTCATTTACTATTAAGGCTTTAAGAACTTGCCAAAATTATTTCTTCATTAGGGTGACAGTCACAGAATCACATAGAATTGTGTAGTGTCTCAGCTTTTATATGAATTATAGCTTTTATGGTTTTGTGCTGCATATGCTATGGCCCTAGAATAATAAATAATAGTTATGATTTGCTCAAAATCAAAACTCCAGCTGCAGACACAAGTAACACAAAATCAGTGTTATAGTGCATTACTTCTCTTTTCTTTTTCCCCCCAAAAGATTTGGGATGCGTTGGGGTCTTTGAGTCAGCTGAGACACAGACGGAGCCAGTCGCATGTGGAGCATGGCCAGCATTCCCAAGAGTTGGTTTCAGTCTATTTTCTAGTCGATAAATTTCACGGGGGGAAAAAAAATGATAACAATGTCAGTGCCTTCCCTGCAGAAAGCAGAGAGAATGGAATATTTCCATGGTGAATTAAAATGCACACATTGCTGAGCAATGAAAGCAAATTAAGGCAAATTCGGTAACTTCATTTTAAAAGCAACTGTGAGCTTTAATTGTCATAAATTCAGAACTAATTCAAAACATGTTGACAAAAATTGGACCAACAGCTTGTCATTTTCAGATCTAAGTGAAATGCAAAGTGCTGAGAATAAATTACCAGGTTTAAGTTCAGTTCTTAAGTGTGGTGTGTTTGCTACATAGAGGATATCTCAAGATATTGAGACAAGGAAAAAAAGAAATACAAAATACAGAAAATATTCCCTCTATGATCAATATGTGGTTTGGTGTCTGTACTTTGAGACCTGGAAATCTTTCTCAGCAACTGGGCTTAGGTGTACGATTCATTCCTATTTTAATTCCATTCTGGGTGAGAATTAGGCATGTACCATCTCCTGTCCTCCCTCACAACATCTAAAGAGGAAATAAGTCTGGGGACATGGATTGCAGTGTGTAGCTCCAGGAGGTCCCGATGGGTCCCAAATCTGGATTGTTAAGTATATAGGACCACAGGATGTGCTGTGGCATGTAACTACTCCCTTGGTCTGTTCCCATCTGCTCTGATAATAACTAGGTATAATGTAAAAAGAAATACTAAAATTCCCAGAGGTTAATTATTTCAGGATTGGTAAATTAATAAAATCTACCTTCATATATTAATTAAATTATCATAGTTCTTGAACATAGGAATAGTGTTCTTCCAGGGAACAGGGTGGCTGAATCTTCTACTTTGCACCTAACGAAGTTTCATACGTTCATATTTTTACGTGCAAGGTTGTGCTGCAACTACCATGTGACTGGAATGTCCTTGTTAGTATTTCACATCTTTCTGGTCAGTAAGAAGACAAATCCAGCTATAATACCCATAAGCAAACTCTGCATTGCTGTGCACATACTTAAAACATGACAAAGGTGCCACAGGGTGACAATTCAGAAGTGTGATTAGGTATTTTGCTTGAGTGAGGTGATGTGTTTGTGTGTCGCTGTCTAATGCCAGCACCATAACTACTGACCTCCAAATCTCAAAGATCTTTGAAACCAGGAGCAAAAATGTGAAGGTTTGGGGTTTTTCTTTTAAAAAGTATAGCCTAAAATGAACATCCTTTCACAACTCCAGTGAAGGGCTTATGTCAATATCCTTGATGGCTTTTAAAATACAGCCCTAAAATAAACAGCAGAGTGCTCTAGAGTCTAATCTAAATTTGCAAGGCCTGTATGTGAAGTGCATTGACTGATGGCAGGATATAGCATAGAAGTGTGTGGTAACTTTGCTTTTGTAAAGGACTCAGTGACAACATGCCAGTGTGGGGTTTTGTTCTCTGAGCCAATTACTCGTTTGTAATTGAAATTTCCTGAATGCCTTTGGTGTCCTGTGGTGAGACTTTTGGCAAGTGAATGAGAACCTCGTATACAGCTAGCATAAAGACAGGAATAAAATCATGTGTAGCTGAGGATTGGGTAAAGCTGCTCATATTTCCTCTGCTAGTTAAAGGTCTAGGTAAATTTCAGATTCAGTTTTAAGTGTTTAACTAAATTCCAGCCTGTCTTCCTTTATACAGACTGAATTGCTCGACTACTGCCCTGAAGAGAGTAGAATAGCACAATGTTATAAGCTATGTCAGTAAGAACTTCGGTCGTTAAGGTAGCAGCTGTGCTGAATTTCAAAGCCCTTTGGGCATACCTGGCTCTAGAAATGGCAAAGAAAGTCTCAGGTCTGGCTTCAAGAAGTACATGGGTATAATACTGTCCAAGAGAATAATTTGAAGTAGGTTATAGCTAATACAGAAATGCACTGATGCTCTAGTGCACCTTACAAGATGAAATTAGAAACATGTGCATGTTTTTGAAATGAGACAGTTGAGAAAAATTAAACCGAGTTTTCTTTGAATACATGATAAAAATGTTTCTTGCTGCCAGAATGATTGATTTTGAACAGTGGGTTCATTAATTGGATGGCACTTCCTTTGCATTCCTCTATTCTAGTAGTTTTAGCTCACCAAATGAAAAGTATTAAATTTGCATTCAAATAGTCTAACTTGAGTCTCTGTTTAAATCAAATGTTATGTGACAGTTTGCAATCCTCAAGTAATGACAGCTAATCATTCATTATGTATGGAATCTGTGTACCTAGATATATGGAACAACTTTAAAGCGGGGCTGTGTCTTCTCACACACCACCATAGCTGCTTTTTGCTGTCTTGCTGCATTAAGTTGTCAGACTTATGGGCAGGAAGTCAGCTTTGAGTTGCTTAGTTTGAGGTATAATGAGTACTTTGCTCAAGTTAATCTTTTTCATTACAACAAAATACATAAATGAGGAGAATTTAGTCTAACGTGGTTGATACAGCGACACGTTTTCCGGTATTGTTATGTTTATGCAACTTGGAGTAATTGACCTTTATTTAATGAGCCTCTCTGTGGTGCACCTTACTGCAAAGATAATCAAGGTGTATACTTTTAACATGTTTATAATGATCAGCATGGGAGTTGCTGGTTCTGTGTATTTAAAATCACCATAAAAGGCTTTCCAGTACCTCTTATTGACTGTACCTTGCGTATTCTGTAAAGGCCTTTGGTAGCAAGGCCTCAGTTACTTTTTGTTCTGCTACTATGGTATGGTAACTTTGAACTTTTTAGCTGTGGCAAAAGAGTTTTTTTTATTTGACTATCAAGAAAAAAAGATGTATTTATGGTTTTGAGCAATAAGAAAAACCAAGCATGAATTTTAAGGAAGTTTTAGCAGATGAGCTTGTGTATTGTAAAAAAGATATTTTTAAAGTGCTTTGGATTTTGGTTTTTGGTGTATGTAAAAATCACTGAAATGGGGGGAAGCACTTATTTAAGTAATACACATCAAGTCTTCCTGGTTGCAAAACTGTATAGAAGTATATATCCGTGTGTATAAATATACAAATGAGAATTACATTGCATTCATGTAATAAATTAAAATGCAAAGCTTATGTACATTATGGAGGTTGCCCTTGTAGTGTGATCCAGTTCAGATGTTGAAGAACTTAAAGGAATAATAAGCCAGGTTTGTATTAGACTTGTGCTTTAATAAGCCTCTTCTTTCCATGTGAGGGGTATGCTGCCTCTGTACTTGGATAAATTACTAAGAGTAAGACTTGAGTAGAGGATAAGTTTGTAAAAATCCTTTAAGTGAGGTCTTGTTGTTGTAGAAATGTTAAAAGCAGTCCAGGAAACAAATATTCTTTTGACCACATTGTTTAAAAATAATAGAACTATGCTTGAGCTATTCATGGTCTTTAAAGCTTGAGAGCTCTTAGGACAATTTATTTAAATCAACTTCAGAAAACACTGATTAAAAATCTTTTGTAATTTTTTACCCTCTTCAGAACATCAAGATTTATATCTGGCAATTACAGAATTGTCTTTGTGATGGTTATCAAGGTAATATGATAGTAAGCAATTAAAATGTATAATCAAACAGGAGCACAGGATGAACTCTCTGGCTTGCTTGGCAGTATAAGCCTGAAAGCTTGCATTAATTCCTGCTTGCCTTTATTGCATCAAACACTCCTTTAGCTTCCCCTTGATGAAGGTCACATAGCTCCTAATTACATCACAGGGGTTTTTTTGTGATACTTTAATAGAAAACACACTGATGTGGCAAAGCAAGAAAGGGTAAGGCTATGCAAGTTACCTCCAGCTCTGTAGCTTAAGAAAAGGCTTGTTTAGTCAACAGAGTTCCACTGGTCTTACCAGTGTCCGACAAGTTCACCCCATCAAGATTCTTCACCTTTTCCCTCTTTGAGGATATCCAAAATTTGACTTTAATTTGAGTCAACTGTGTTGCTAACAGAAAATCAGGAAATTACTGCCTGAGACTGGGGATAATTAAACGAAATAGTAGATATTTGTTCTAGGTGATTGATTGGAAACCAGGGCTAAGAACTGATGTAAAGGAGAACTGATCGGAAACACCTTTCCTATCTATCAGGAAAATGTTAATGACTGATACTTCTTCCAGTGCTGGTCCTTTAAACCATCAAAATTGGAGAAATTTATTCTCTGTAATAATGAGCTGTCTTCATTCTGAAAGCACTGTTTTAAGGGTTGGATATTCTTGTTCTGAGTCTTGATATAATGTGGACAATGCCCAATCCTGTCCTGCAGTAGTCATCCTATAATCGTTTATATTTGCATGAGAAATGGACTTCTGACAAGTATAATAAAGATCATTGTCCTATGAATTCCAGTTCAAAAGGTTGGAATTTGGGGAGATAATATTTGTCCAAGACACAAGCTTTTGCTACTACAGGCAACTACATCTTCAGATCTACTTGTCTACTTGAGGAAAAAGCTCTAAAATTAGGATTAGATTTGAAAAATATATTATTTAGTGCAAAGCTGTTAGTTAACTCTGCCTAAATATTTGTAGGCACAACACTTAGATGCAGCTAATGCCCATACCTCGCTTCAGAGTAACTTGTATTAGCTTCTGGGATATAATAAATCCACTGGGCCAAGTGCTTGAATTAACGTAATAATTAAAGTTTCAGCACATTGTAGTAGGTCACAGTAAGAAAATGTTTAATCTTTCTGCTTTCATTTGTGTACATTCAAGGCACTGTGAGGTCTAGGGAGACTGAATTAAATTTGAGTGTATCAGAAAGGAGCTGAGTGTTCTAAGAGAAATGAGGAAAAGGTTTAGCTTTGGGAGCTGTTCGTAGTTGTTTGTCTTCTAAAAGGTACAGTAGAATTGGGTCACTACTGAAGTTACAACTTGTGAGAAAGCTGTAGGTGTACAGGAGCCAAAATATGGAATTATCCTGCATCTGGCCATGTAGGGATTTGGGGTTTCTTTGGTTCATAGTTCATTTTCTATGGTCAGCTGTGATAAGAAAAACCATCTGGAGCTGGACTGGAATGAGTGCACAAGGGAGGGATCTAGTAGGTTAGGTGGAAGTTACTCTGCTGTGGAGGGGGTGGTACTTTACAAGGTATTAGAGTGATAATAGGCTGAAGTCTGCTTTTCCTAATTTAATGCCAGGTTTAAACACGGACATTAAGAGTATGATTTAATGTCCTTTTGTGAGTGAAGCCAAGGGAAGTTTAAAAGATTACTTTGTCCCAGCACTTGTCAGGGAAAAATACCTTGAATGCTTATTATGGTATCATTGGGAATGAATCAAGATATGACTTCTCTTGAAGCAGCTTTTATGATCATGGTAAATTCCCAAATTTCAATAGAATCATTTGCAGTAGGTTTTTTTTGTTTGGTTTTTTTTTTTCTTCTAAAATATTTCTTTGCCATTACAATGTTAGATAGACGTAGTCATTTAATGGGTCATTTACTATGATAGGCATTCACTTGACAAAAAAAACCCCTAACAGAGTAAGCGAAGAAAGCTCCATTTGTGGTACAGTATTTATTTTGTTTATATTATGGAATTGCAGAATGGTTTGGAGGGATCTTGGAAGGGTTCCCACCCCTTAGATCATCCAGTTTCACACCTTTCATTAGATCAGGTTGCTCCAAGCCCCCTCCAACCTGGCCTTGAACACTGCCAGGGATGGGGCAGCCACAGCTTCTCTGGGCACCCTGTGCCAGGGCCTCAGCACCCTCACAGGGAAGAATTTCTTATGTCTCATCTCAGTCTCCCCTCTGTCAGTTTAAAGCCATTCCCCCTTATCCTGTCACTTCAGATTTCTTGTCAGCCTTTTGAGGTATTGGAAGACTGTTATTGGGTCTCCCTGGAGCCTTTTCTTCTCCAGGCTGAAGGAGCCCAGCTCTCAGCCTGCCTCTATAGGAAGGGTGCTAGTGCAGGCTGTTGTTCAGCTTTTGTTTGTGCTTGCACAAAGAGGCTTACAAAGTGGAAGATGAGGATAGAAAATAAAGACAAGGAGCTTGAAGTTGCCTAATAACTCTTAGTTTCTTGTGTGGCAGCATGGAAAAGTTGCTCATTACACTGGGAGAGTAGGGAAATGAGAGGAATGTAGCAAGGTAGAACAAGAGCTGCATGAGCTGCCCTTGTATCCATCAAACTGTTGTGATTTTGTGGCTAGCAGACAAGTGAACACTGCCTGCTTCCACTTACAAGATGGAAATACTTCTATGTGCATATTGTCTCCATAGCCCTAGACTAATGGACAAACAAATAATCCTTGTATAATAAAATAATCAAATCATCCTAGAGCTAAATGGTTTTACCTCTAAATCTCAGTCTAGGAATCCAATCAAGATGAACACAAGTAGAAGAGAATTAGAAAAGAGTGGACTGCAGGTCTGCAGAATTCTTCTTTAATGACAATTAAGCAGGATTTTAATGATTTTATTTTTTTAACCTTGTTTTAAACCATTTAGAGCCGTACCATTGTTTCTTTTGAATGCTGAGGAATAATACAACCTCAACAATAGTACTGAGGGGTTGGATTCTAATACATTTTAAGCACTGCTTCCTATTAAATGCTGAAGCTATGGGGCCTGCAATCAAAACTCATAGTGAACCTGTAGGGAGTAGGAGCTGTGGGTACACTTACAGGTGACCATGAGAGAGTGATATTTTGATAGATGTAGTAGTTCCCTTTCTTCCCTGGAAGTTCTGAAAGGTTTAAAACAACTTCATGAACTTAACTGATGTGATGTTTTGGTGATAAATTCTAGTGTGTTTTTTGAGAACTCTTCTATTTTAATTAATTTGAAGGCATCCAGAGTAGTCATCACGTGGCTTTAGAAGTCCAATGATGTGTACTCAGAATCAAGAATTGTGTATTGCATATAAAGGGCTTTATTTGGTTTTCTCAAGGTACTGTAAAATGAAGAGAGATATTGGAAAAGCAAAACCATATTCATCAATCCAAAGAAAACACTATGTTGTAGAAGAAGGTTGAATTACTAGCTCGTGGAATCTACAGCACAAACATTTTCTGAATGTATATTGATCCTGTCACTCCAGGTGCTACGCCATGACATTTTCTTAGTATAATAAACGTAAGACCTAACTGGCTTCTGGGGCTGGCTGTCTAAAGAACTGAGCAGTGATTACAGGGGTTTGTTATACCTAGAGCTTGTGTAGAATTTTTCCTATACTGCAGTTGTTTGAGAGTAGTCAATCCAATCATAGTCTTTGCTCTTGATTCCTGTGTAGTTTTGTGTGGGACCAACAGTCATGTTCAAGCTGTGCAAGAGGAACCCGCCTGTAGCTCCTGCTTTTGGTGGCTCAGGCTTCAGTCTTGCATTTTTTTTCCACTTGCAATTCTTTTTCCTCATAGGTTAGGAGATAAGAGATTTGGTGCAAGGATACAGACTCCATTACTGCTTCCCCTGCTCTGTCTCTCCAGTAGCTTAGTGGATTACCAGCAGCTGTGCTAAAACCAATCTTCATGCCTAGCAGCGTAGAGAAACTTTAGACTTTGCATGCAATTAGATCACAGAAAAAAGGAAGAGCAGCCAAATCTCAAAGTTATGTACTTTGCCTGTCAGTGTAATATGTCACCTCTTCTCATTTTTGTATCCTTTGTAAGGTATGTTACTTTTTTCGTTGTGTTTTTTTATGAAAGTGTTCTTTGGATGATTACTTTGTTGTTGTTTTCCATTCATATCTGTAAGGCATTGTTGCTCAGAGAAGCTGTGGCTGCCCCATCCCTGGCAGTGTTGAAGGCCAGGTTGAACAGGGCTTGGAGCAATCTGGTCTAGTGGAAGGTGTCCCTGCCTGTGGCAGGGGTTGGAACTGGATGAGCTTTAAAGTCCCTTCCAGCCCAAACCAGTCTGTGGTTCTGTGAGACTGTAAATAATACTAAGCTTCTGTGCAGTAATAATCTTGAAATTTGTTGGACAGTTACTTTAAGCAAATTCTTTAAGAAGTGAAATAGCTTCTTAATATGTAATGTTTCTGACAGATGTCAATATTTCTGACAGTGTCACTCCTTCTATCTGTATCTTTTTTTTCTAGCTTTTGTCACCTGAGAAATGACATCTTAAGTTTTGTTAGATGCATGTAATGATCATGTCAAATTATCTATGACACTGCATGTGTCTCATCATCTTAGGCGTATTTATTGCATAAAGAACAGGATAAAGTATCAGTGGTCTAAATGTGCTGTCTTCAGTGGAATTTACCAGCAGATAACTTGGCCTGGACATGACAGCAAATCTTTCCTCTAGAATGTCAATACAGCACTGGAGTCCAATTATTTTTATAGTCTGCTAATCTTCTTTTGCTTTTACAGTGTTACTGCAGGCTTCTATAAAAAGCCTATTGGTAATCTCAGTAGGGAGGCCTCCTTATCAAGCAGTTTCAAAGACTTCTGACTTCTGAAAAAAATAAAGATCAGTAGGTAATACTGAATTCATGGAAAAGGAGCTAGTCAGGCTTCAAAAAACTAAGTGCATAACACATAATACTGATTATTTTGCCACTTGCAGAAATTTTCTTGCATTTTCTCAGATTTGATAATGAGACTTTGATAGATACTTTTTTTTTTTTTTTTACAGTTAATGAATAAAATGATCCGTTAAAAGTAAATTTAGATATACCTCTCTTAGGTTTTCATAGATGAGAATAGATCAGTGTGCGCTGCTGAACACAAGTTAGAATCATAGAATCCTAGACTGGTTTGGGTTGGAAGGGGCTGTAAAGCTCATCCAGTTCTAACCCCTTGCCACAGGCAGGGACACCTTCCACTAGACCAGGTTGCTCTGAGCCACATCCAACCTGGCCTGTAACACTTGCCAGGAATGGGGCAGCCACAGCTTCTCTGAGCAACCTATGCCAGGTCCTCAGCACCCTCACAGGGAAGAATTTCTTCCTAATGTCTAATGTGAATATCGGGGTATCATCTGTCAGACTTCTGTAGGCTGCATCAGGGTTAGTATGTTTTCCAGGATAAAACGTGGAATTACTTTGAATTCAGCTGGCCTTTTATCCATACCCTGAACATGTCCCCAGTTCTGGTTTTGCTTGTGTATCTGGTTGCTGCACACAGAATGGAAATAGAGGGGATTTTGTTATTAAGGCTTGCTCTGATCTTCAGCTGTGATTGGGCATTTCCAGTGGCTGCTGAGGGGTGAGAACACGGAGCAGTGTTGGGCTTCACCTGCCTTTCTTTGCCTCTCAGCAGGTATTTGAGTGCAGTAAGAATGATCTCTGGAGGAGAAAAACTTAGAGGGAAAAGGGGTGTAGAGGACAGTATTGATTCAACAGGAAAAGTAATAGGTCAAACTGTTTTTAAAAAGGTATATTACAGACTTAAGAGATAATAATATAATAACAGTATTATAACCATCAAGTTTTTATGTCTGTCAGAAAGCCATTTGAGTGTTTTATTTGAACTTTGGAATAATCATTTCAACATAATGTAAAAGTGCTCTGGATTTGCCTGTGAATGTTCCTAACCCTACGTATATGAAGGTGATTGCAGTTCTGTGCCAATACCATGGGTGTATTTCCCTCTATAATACAGAGACTGTTCAGCTGCCTTTCTGGCCATGACCTTGACATAAATCACTGCTGTTATTCAGATAGTTACTAATAGTATTTGGTTTGCTTCCATTCTAAAAATAAACAATTTGTACCTGTTCTTTAATCTAGATATGTAATTGATTTTTCTTTCTGGAGAATGTTGTCTGTTCTTACCCCAAATCAAGAGGGTCTGTGCCATGCAGCTTGCTTAAGTTTTTGTGTTGTACTTAATTTTGTCTGCCGACTACATTCATAATGGGAATTTAAATCCAATTTCGATTACTCAGTGGAGTGATCATCAGACAATTTAATATTTGAAGGAAGACAATCTGGATTTGTACTTCAGTTTATTAGATATTAGAATTCAATATGTACTGTTCAAAGCAAACCAATATAAAATAGACATATCTTTTTCCTGACTAAAGAGAAATTCCACTTCTGTCCTTATTTGGAAGAAAACAATAACCATAGAAGTTGTTAATAATTGGTCAGAGTTTACTTCAGATTTTGATAGTGGAGAAAAAGGGAAAAGAAAAAAGCATTCTAGGGATATTTTTGGGTTCATTTTTGATGGTTCATTGGACAGGATATATGAAAATGTGTTAAGTATTTACAGGTGAAGTCAGCCTATGTGGAAAGAGGAATGAAAGAGCTTTTGGATACTGTAGCTCATTTGGATTCTTTTGATTTAGTTACTGATGGGGGCTGAAGGCAGCTCTGAGGATAAGGTGCCAAAAGAAACGCCACATATACCAGAAGAATGCATATTGCTCCTGTTACTGTTTCTCATAGAAGGCCTTATATAAAGAAAGACTTTTTTGACTGAATTAGCCATGTGACAGTGCATTATGATGCTGAAGCTCAAATAGTATTTTTGGCTAATGGACTATCTGTCTTTGAAAAGTTTTGGGGTATTTATATATCTAGACTTTATTCTGAAAAAAAAAAAAAAAGTAGGGTTTTTTTGAGGAGTTTGGTTTGGTTTTTTTTTTTTTTTTTTTTTTAAAAATTGTAATATTTTTTTTTTTTATTTTTTTTTTNTATTTTTGGCTAATGGACTATCTGTCTTTGAAAAGTTTTGGGGTATTTATATATCTAGACTTTATTCTGAAAAAAAAAAAAAAAGTAGGGTTTTTTTGAGGAGTTTGGTTTGGTTTTTTTTTTTTTATCCTTTGAAACTAATGTAATAGTTCTTTAACTTTATTTTAAGAAGAAAGGGTTATAATGGGATATTAAGATGCAGGCATAAGAGAGCCAGCACAGGATGAGGAGGAGGAACTTGACTTTTCCTGTGCCATCACTCCAGACAGATTGATTTTTAAGTCCTGTATTTACAGAAGCTTTATTGGTAAGAAAATCAAAACTATTATTTTTGATATTGCAATGTCCATTTTTCTACCAATGCTGTTTTCTGTAAGCAGTCTGGCATCAAAAGCCTCTGTGCTCTGATTCACTGAATCTGTGTTTTGCAGCTGTTAAAGACTCAGTGGGAGTCTTTAACAGAATCCCTAATTGAGTTTTAAGGGGTAAGACTAGTTTTGTCCGTGGATGCAGTAGTTTTAAGTATATTTGGCATTTTCTAGTTTATTCTTAATTTAACAAGAATGCCTTTAAAATGATGTCAAACTTTGAGGTTTTGAGTAATTATGTGAAAAGCATTATCACTGTGATATATATATATAAACTGCAGGACTTTATAATCTGCTTTTAATGGTGTGACTGTAGGAAAAAGACCCACTTGTTTTCATCTTCTGGCAGTTTAGTATTCAGTGTACACTAAGATGGCATCCTTCTGAAAAACTCCTGCTCACTTCACTCTCCCTCCCCATTTGCAAATTTGCTTTTCAAGTGCATACTCTGTGTGATTAAATAAAAGGAACTGAAAATTAGTGAGGAAATTGCATGGTCTAGCCATTTTAGAAATGAATTAAAATTGCTGTTTAGCAAAATGGGGTAATTTATCACTTACCTAGTGTTCCCTGTAAGTCATTTATCATGAGTGGCAACTATCATCGTTTAAGTCTCATCTGAGACGGTGGGGAGGGATGAGAGGCTTACATTGTGCAAGTTCATATTTCTTGTAATTGGTGACTAATTTAATGATTGTGCTTAAAATAAAACAGGAGCTTCAACAGCTTTTTCTTCTCCCACTGCAGCTTGATGATCTGTATGACTTTGGATCACTTCTGCTATTGTCAGTTACAATTTTACTTTGCATTTTTTGTTTACTGAAGCCTATACTCCTTTTACTTGTGTGTTGGCTGCAAGTGGTGCAGCCTTTGGTTGCCCAGAGTTCCCAGTTTAGTGTTTGAGGTTTGATTTTTATTTTTGTTTGTGATATTAACAGTGTGGACTTCAGAAACAGAGTTTATGCTAGTCCAAATTAGTAGTTTAGAATGACTCCAAGTAATATGGAGCAGGGATTTTGACAATGGCCTGTAGGGACAGGACAAGGGGGAATGGCTTTAGCCTGACAGAGGAGAGATTTGGATGAGATGTTAGGAAGAAATTCTTCCCTGTGAGGATGCTGAGGCTCTGGCACAGGGTGCCCAGAGAAGCTGTGGCTGCCCCATCCCTGGCAGTGTTCAAGACTGGGTTGAAGGTGGCTTAGATCAAGCTGGTGTAGTGGAAAGTGTCCCTGCCTGTGGCAGGGCGTTGGAACTATGTAATCATTTCAATCTGTCCTATGATTCTATGACTAGCTAAAGTCTTATTTCTCTTGTCATCTTTTTGAGTGCAGCATTTTCTCATGGAGAAAGGGATGAGATGGTTCACCAGTTCCCTGGATTTTTGGAATGAATAGATACTTGTACAGCCTTTTGCTGCAAAAGGATCATTTAGAATAATAATAATAATAAACCCTTGAGAAATTATTCTTGACTCCTTCAGAATAAGTAGCTTGGTGTTCAATGTTTTGTTCTTATGTTAGGCTAGCTGTGATTATCTCATAATAGACTTGCTTCCTAATAAAGGAGGAAGAAAGTACTGTAATGTGACTATTAAAATTGCAGTTTATTTTAGAATGCTTTGTGGAGCTTGTAACTACTGGTTTTGTGATACTGTATCTTCATCTTGCTGTAACAATAGCAGCTCTTTTCAGACTGAAAGTTCCCATTCACAGTGTAGCTGTTTGGTTTTTACAGCCTGTGAGTGTGACTTTCTCATTCCCTGATTTATGTGTAATAAAGACTTGTCTTATCTTACTCAAAGTTTGCTTACATTTTGCGACAACACATTGCACAATGCATTTCTGGGTATGCTGGCAAGTAAGATGCTCAAGAAGAACAGTTTCTGTTCCTTGTTAGTTTATATTGTATTAATAGAGAAGGGAGACAGGGATTTGTAATTACATGATGGGGATATAGGAGGGGAAATAGATGGATATTTCCTAGTTCTGGATTTGAAATAGTGAATCTCATTTTTCTCCCCAAGTTGTTCCCTTGGAATTTTCTGTGAAGACATGTTTGAAGGGTAAGAGGAATAGTTGCTGGAAAGGAACAAACACATGTGAGAAAGGGAAGGAAAAACAGGATAAACCTCTATTAAAAAACCATTGAAGTGAGATAGGAACAGAAAACTGTTAGTGTGTAGCAACAGTAATAGTTTAAAAAAGAAATTCAACCCTGACTGATAAAGTAGACCATCTGTACTCCCTCTGAATTAATAGTTTAAGTTTTATAATAATTCTGTTGGTTTTCTTGGTTTCAGAGTTAAGTCTTTTATTGGTTAAGCAGACAGTAATCACTTGTTTCTCTGAGTGCCTGCATGATTTGTTTCTGTATGCAATCAAGTGAGCCTGTTTTATGTAATTGGGAAATAAATTGAGGTCAAATTCAGGTATAAATTTTGACAAAGGCTTTATAGTGTTTATAGTTTTTTATCTTAAGTTCTGGTGAGTGATCTGCTTATGGTACAGCCAGGCCTCCTGAAAGAGCAGTGTACTGAGAAGCCTTGTGTATGCTGCATCCTGAGATCACTCTAGGTTCAGTGGCACACCCCTAGTGCAGCAAGTATTTGGCTTATATGGAATGGCAAGCTGTTGGAAACTCTACAGCAATAGCAAACTAATTCATGTTCACTACAGAAGGAGTTTAGGCTGTCTTGTTTTATTGTAGCAGTTAGCTATTGTAGCATTGTTTTGTCTTCATGCTGTTCGGTGTGGTCTTCCCTGGTTGCATTGCATTACTTTTCAGAAAAAAACTTTATAAATAAGAAGATAGCGTGATGGATAAATGTTTGAATTTTAAATTGCAGTGAAATGGAGCACTGAACAGCACATATGAGAATGTAGTAGGTTCTGGTTTGGCATAATTTATTTATACAGTCTGTATTTAATGTTCTGAAGATTGAACAGAAGGAACCTGACTCTCAAGTATCACCAGTACCGGCTCACTTTCTCTTTGAAAGGAATTCTTTTGGCACATAGATAAATTGACAGCACTCAAACAACACTTTGTATAATAATAGATTGGGCTGTCACATGATGTGGGTCCTTGGAATTTAGTTAAAAAACTTATTTTAAGACTCCTGTCTCTTCTGTAAATAAATGTTGCAGCTATCAGTAACTAGCTTTGACTTACCCGCTCTGGACAGTCTTATTTCTTTAGTGTATGGTCCCATTATTGTTACTACCTGTTAAGACCAGAGTATCCAGTCACATGCCTGGTGTGGACATGTGGTGTGGACAGATGATATTATGGAATCAGCCAGACCTATTCTCTGATTAAACACTGCCAGGAAGGAGGCTCGATATATTGTAAAGCTTAACATAGTGCTGTACAATCTGCTAAGACCTGTGCAAGTATTTCTTCTGGACATTGGATGAGATTCTAAGGACTTAAATCAACCTCCAGATAAGTGAATGTTAAAACCGTTGTTGACCTCAGTGAGGAACAGGGAAAATCTTGAGTAGGGAAGTGGGAAATAGACCCTTTGCACACTAGGGATGCTTTAACAGAATGTGTTTCTTGTGTCAGTGTGATACAAGGAGATCACATCTTTCTGTGGTGATGAATTATCCATACTTCAAGATTGTAACTGCTGTAATATACAACAATTTACAGCACTCAAAATTCAGAACAAAGCCATGTTAAATTCAGTTATTGGTGTTCATATTATCTTGTGCTTTTTTATGCAGGTAATTACATTTTAGTCATTAAATGAAGTGCAACACTTCATACTGGCTAGAATGACTGCCATGCATTTTTAATGGCTTCTCTAAGTATCATTAAGTGATAATTTGAAAAAACAAACAACCAGCAGTATGCACAACTGCTTATTAATAAAGCCTGTTCTTAATTCACTTTAGAAAATCAACATAAGTTATGGTATGAAATGGAGCAATAGATTATAACTGCTGCTTTATACAAAACATTTGTGTGTTGTATTTTTTGCAGTCTATCCAATCTAAATATATACCCTCATACTGAGTGAAATAGTACATCTGTGTGGTATTAAAGATTTGATGTGGGGGTAGTTACCAGTATTGCCTAGTGGCTTTTCTGTCCTGTGGCTGATCAGCAAAATATTTTGGCTTATATGTGGCTGCTGCTCTGCTAGAAATTGTAAAATCACAGACTTGTTTGGGATGGAAGGAGCCTTCAATCTCATCCAGTTCCAACCCCTGCCATGGGCAGGGACACCTTCCACTAGACCGGGTTGCTCTGAGCCCTGCCCAACCTGGCCTTGAACACTGCCAGGGATGTTTCTGTTTGTTTTCAAATAACAGTGACAAAGCACAATAAAGCTTTGCAACCTGATTTTCTTTTCTCGTTCTTTTTCTTAACTGAATCCTTGCTAGCCTGTACTGAAACCCTACAGTGGCAGAGCTGTGGCTGTTTTACATTCTTTCTTAACGTTTCATATCTGGGTATGGGAAGGCAGCATTGCAGTTGCAGTGTCTAATCACATTCCATTTGTCAATGCTGTATTGAGGGCAAAGATATCTGAGCTTGCATCCAAGCGATCACAAGAGGAAGTTTTAATTGTTTTGTGAGGAGTGTATTACTCCAAATACCTGGAGGCATGTGGAGATAGGTTCTCACTACCTCCCCTCCCTTCAAATAACTTCTGTATTATGTGTGGTTTGGCCAATCTAGAGTATTTTTTTTTTAAATCATATCATGGATACCTGTTCACATAAGGGAATACATTGTTTTGTTGTGATACTTCCTTATAGAAAATACCATGGGCTTAATTTCCCTTCAATCGTTTGAAACCAGAAGTTTTCAGGATTTATTGTTCTGTAATACCAAGAAGAGTGTTTTCAGCTGTCAGATGCCTGTTCAAAACTGTTGTAGTTCTTAGCAGGCAGCACTTACTGGAAAATGAGATGACTGTACCTGGGTTCGCAGACTGTCTCATTAGCTGCTCAGCCAAGCCCTGTGACCTTTTATCTGTCAGCCGTTTATTTCTTTCCTTAGCAGTGAAACTCATCAGAATTAAAGTCAAAGTTCTTTTAACGCTGTTCACCAGAAGTGAATTTTCCAATATATCCAAATGTTGCTGAGTCATTTCAGTGTTTCAGCCGTAACTTCCTAAAAGCCATTTACATCAGAAATCTCAGTAATGAGTTCTACTGAAAACATAGTAACTACTGTGAAAAGGGAATTGCTGCTGTACCTACAGCTGGAGCTTGCCTGGAGGGGTTATTGGTAAGGCTTGATCCCTCTTTGAAAATGTGATATGGAGATTTCCAGGATCAGAAGATGTGACGGCTGAGCTCCTGGCTGTCCTTGCTGCTCCTCTGAGCTGGCCTTTCTGCAGCCTTTTAGCAGCCCATGATTACTAAAGTTTTAAATGGCAAATGAAATGGCTGAAATGGAACTAATCTGGATCAGGAATTGGTCCATTCCAGCAGGATACCTGTAGTTACACAACTGGAAATTTGAAGGTGATGTTGACTTGAATCCCCCCAGAAGAGGATTTGTCCATGACTCTGCAACCCAGGGGCATAGTGCTGGCAGATAAGAAATCAGAACCTTTCCCAGTTACTGGAGGTATGGATGTGACCTACCTGATGAAGGCTCACGCTCTGATGCACTAGCATCCCACACTGATACTGTCCTGGTAGGGAGCTAGATGACCTTAAGGTCTTTTCCAACCTTAACTATTCTATGATCCTATTCTGTTGTAGTCTTGCAATGAAACCAAATATGTGAAACTGTATCCTACAAGGGAAAAATACCAAAAATGTCCATTATTTGCCTTGGCATGTCAGCAAAAATTAGTTTGGCAGGAAAAGTATGCAGTTAGTTTTTATCCACAGGGTTTGGGCTTTTCAACCAAAGTATTTCTCTGAAGTGAAATGTTATGCTCAGTTTTGACTTTTTATTTTTCAGTTTAAAGCCAGTTTTTAAACAAACAATTGCTAGTTTGGTGCCAGATCTTAGTTACTTGTTTAAAGTCTGAATGGTTCAACATAACTGAAATCATTGAACTCCCCGAACTTCAGATTCAAAATTTCTGTACTGTTCTGTTGCTGAAATTTGTGATTAAATTAAACCCCATCTTGATGTCTTTCCAGAAATGCCTGAAATAGGGTCTTTCCCCACTGAATCTGGGGAAGCTTCATACACAAGTTGATTTTGATCAGCTTATGTGCCAGAGGAGTCCCATAGTAAAGCAGAGGGAAGAACTGCAGCTTGTCTAACACTTTCTGGGCATCTTGTATGAAGATGATTAAACATACCATTTAATGACAGTTCTTTGGTAATGTTACTGAATATCATGGGCCTTATTGAAGCTAAAAGCAACAGGAAAGTTCAAAAATTGAAAGTGGATGCTGCAGACTGCTTGGCATTGGTTAAAGATGATCACAAAATCACACATGGGTTTGGGTTGGAAGGGACCTTAAAGCTCATCAAGTTCCAAACCCCGGCAGGGATGCCTCCCACTAGAGCAGATTACTCCAAGCCCCATCCAACCCTGCCTTGAGCACTGCCAGGGATGGGGCAGCCACAGATTCTTTGGGCACCCTGTGCCAGGGCCTCAGCACCCTCACAGGGAAGAATTTCTTCCTAGTGTCTAATCCAAATTTCCCTTCTGTCAGGTTAAAACCATTCCCCCTTGTTCTGTTTCTACCAGCCCTTATCAAAAACCCCTCTCCAGATTTCTTGTTGGCCCATTTAGGCGCTGGAAGCTGCTCTAAGATCTCCCCTTAAAGAGCCTTCTCTTCTCCAGGCTGAACCAGCCCAGCTCTCTCAGCCTGTCTCCATAGCAGAGATGCTCCAGCTTTCTGAGCATCTCCATGGTGTCCTCTCGACTCACTCCAACATTTCCACATTCCTCTTGTGTTGTTGCCCCCGGAGGTGGACGTGTGTAGGAGGAGATCGACCCAAGTCAAGACAGCACCCAATATGAATTAAAAGTCTTGCTTGCTTTATTGCCTAAGCCTCCCATATTTGTACCCCACACACTAGTTCATGTGCTAGTAATACTGCTTCCATTGGCTATAAGTGCCTGTCCACGCGCCTATTCTAACATAGTAATTGGCTAAGCTGGAATGTCCATGTGTATCTCTGCATCAGCAGGGCTCAGTACTTGCGGTAAACAGGTTTCTATTTTGATGTCCTGTTGTAGTTCTTCCTCCCTAGCCAGCTGCCTCGTTATCTTGCATCCAAGGCCAGTTCGTTAATTTACTCAGCCAGCTCCATGCCTGGGATGTGCAGTCCTCCTGGAGTTAATTGGATAACTCCGCATACCATCCATGCCCGCGCTTAGCCAGCCATTCTCCTACAGACATGGATGTGGGAGAGGGTCTCACTAGAGTGGTGCTTCTTGGTCACCTTCAGGATGAACTAAAAATATAACTTG
>NDXB01009595.1:225248-252152 GCA_002631895.1 Agapornis roseicollis
TGTGGATCTGTTCTGTAAATGAGGAGGGAGATCAGAATTTTAGTCTGTAAAGTAATGTTGAAGTGTGAGGACAGAAATCAGATTGCCAAGCAACCTCTCACTTGCTGTTTCAGAACTTCCATGTTCTGAAGTTGACTTTTCAAGGCAATGCAATAGATTTATGTAAGCAATTTGATAAATAGTTTCGCTCATCTTGAGGGGAGGTATAAGTGCTCTTGCTTTAAGCATTATAGAGGAGATGAATCAGGTCAAGGTGACCTGTTCTGTGGATCAGTACAGCTCTATAATATCTTGGAGCATGGCTGGAAATAATATTATGCGGCTTACTTAGAAAATATACCACTCAGCAGCTTTGAAATCAAATCTGGCCTTCAAACTAGAGCAGTACTCCTAGAGCACTTTCTAATCTCAACATAGGGGAAGAACCTCTGTCCTTAGATTCCCAATAGGAATTTAAACATTAGAGATACCGACCAAAAACCTCTACCTCCTAGAGCACTTTACTGTTGCCTGCTAAAGAATGATCAATAATGAAAAATGGGTAAGATAGGATGGTGCTTTCTCCTTTTAACAGATCTCCATTGTGTTCATAACGATGATGCTGCACAGTCATTTTGAAGTTGCTGTTGTCCAAAGTTTTGGAGTTAGGGTAACATATAAGTGAGAATGGTTTCCCAGTGGTTATATATATGATACAAACAGTGTGGGTTTAGTATCGTGTTCATTGAATGGGTAAAATTCTACACTGTTATGCAGTTTCCAATAAACTTGCATCTTCTTTCATATCAACACCTTAATTGTTTAGAGAGAGGGCTGTGGTAATTTTTAGTACACTTGTGATACTTCTGATGTATTATTTTAGACAATAATGAAGACAAAAGAATTTGAAGTAGAACATTGGTTTTGGTCCAGTGTTCACTGAAGTTTGCAGATATATTAACATTATTACTATTATTGTGAGTGTTCAACATCCAGAAGTTGCTCTTCTAACAGCTTTTCTTTTTTTTTTAACTGAAATTCTTCTCTGTGAGTAACAATTGGAGATGTTCTCTACCTTTCAAACTCAGGTGAAAGAAACATACTGGTGCCTTTAATATTACTCTCATGTAGTTGTTTGTATAAGTCGTTTGAAGTTTGCGCACAGGTAGAACTGAAAATTACTCCTGATTCTTTTCAAACAAAAGACAAATACAACACAAATATATTTGTCATGTTGGTTGACCTGAGTATTAGTTTTTCATTGAATGAGGCTAGTGTTTGAAGAAATATGCCTCTTCAAGAGTAAATGAATATACAGCAGGAGCACTGCTGACTGGGCTATGATTTTTTGACAGTGGTGATATGTTATCACTAATGGTTGCTGACAGAAAAGTCAAGTTGCTAACATTTGGATATTAGGAACAATGGCTTCCCCAAAAGGGCAGTCAGGCATTGGAACAGGCTGTCCAGGGCAGTGGTGGAATCATCATCCCTGAAAGTGTTCACAAACTGTGTAGATGAGGCCCTCAGTGACATTGGTTAGTGGTGGCCTTAGCAGTGCTGAGGAAACGGGCAGGCTTGATGATCTTCAAGTTCTTTTCCAACCTGGTTTATTCTGTGTTTCTATCTTGTGATAATTCAGGGCTATAAAGGATGCTATACTTCTGTATATTCAGTTTGAGTAGCTAGCTCACATCATGATAATCAGTCTTTGATTATCCAGGAGTAATAGTATTCATTACAAAGCACTTCCGGAGTTCTTGGGTTGGTCAGGCAAATGACTCTTTTGTGAAAGTGAAAAAAGGGACCTTTTGTATCCTATCATAGAATAGTGTGGGTTGGAAGGGACCTTAAATCTCATCCAGTTCCAAACCCCTTCTTTGGGCAGGAACCCCTTCCACTAGACCACGTTCCTCTAAGCCCTATCCAACTTGGCCTTAAACACTGCCAGGGATGGAGCAGCCACATCTTCTCTGGGCACCCCATGCCAGGGCCTCACTGTCCTGGAAAGAATTTCTTCCTAATGTCTAATTTCAGTCTCCTCTCTGTCAGATTAGAGCCATTGCTCCTTATCCTATCACATGTCCTTGTCAGAATTGCCTCTCTTTATTTCTTGTAGTGCCCGTATGCTTAGATTGCTGTTAAAATCAATCATGGAATAGCTGTGGTTGTTAAAGATTGCTGAATTTCTTTATGGTGAATGTTGCCAAACTATTTTCATTATCCTCTTCATTGTAGGTGCTTTTCTTTTACTGAACCAGTTTTCCAAACTTATAGCGCAGTAAAATGATTATAAGAAAAGCCTTAGGAGCCTGAATATTAGTGCCATATCTACTCTACCTAATCCCCACAAATGTCTAAATGTAACAGGCTGAGGTTTGAACACTGATGCTAATGTGTTTGCACCATGTTTTGTTTGCTGTGTTTGGTTTTTGACAGAGAAGCAGATGTAGAATATATTTGTCTGATAGCTGAGATAATGTTGAAGCTAGAACTTTCACAACATCCTTTCTGACAGGAACATTTGCTATAAATGGTGTTGATTTTGCATTTAGAAAAGCTTGTGGATTTGCTCTCCTTGACTTTCATCTAAGTTATTTTTTTTGGAGTTAAAATTGCGTTAAATTTATAGAATGAATGTTAATAGGCAGGAGATAAAAGATTATCAAGTACAGTTTCAAAGAAGAGGTTTTGGTAGAGTCTTTCCAACACAGTTGCTCAGGGATGTGAGATGACAGAGNTTAAAATTGCGTTAAATTTATAGAATGAATGTTAATAGGCAGGAGATAAAAGATTATCAAGTACAGTTTCAAAGAAGAGGTTTTGGTAGAGTCTTTCCAACACAGTTGCTCAGGGATGTGAGATGAGACAGAGTAAACCAGTAAACTGCAACTTCATATCTGAGAATTCAGCTCAGAGAATTCATTAACCTGGTTTAGATTTTGACAGAGTTTTCACAATGAAAATCAAACAAAAGCAGAATTTCTCTCCATTTCCCCAAACACTGTTCTTGTCTTCAATCTTCTCTTAAATTTCAAACTTAGTTTACTCATTCTCAAGGCCTACCTTCAAAAAGCATCCTTTGGATTTCTCCTAATAGGGAATTCTTTCATCCTGTGTGTGTTCTGGGTGTCTTGCTTTTTTCCTTTTTTTTGAACAAATTTTGGTTTTAATTGCTTCCAAGAATAAAGTGTATTTGACATTAAAATCCCAACATGTTCAAATTGTTCCTTATACCTTAAAGATTGTTTGTTGACGAAACAGCCCCTCTCCTCCTTTAGGTACTTTAAACTCGGTAGCCCTGACCTTTTTTCCGCACTTAAATAGCCTCAAATCTTTGTTACTATATGAAAAATACTAAACATACTCTATATATGATTCAATTGCAAATACAGGGGGGAAAAAAAACCCCAAACCCCTAAGGAGCCATGCCTGCCTGAGCTAGTGGGATGCTGAAAAGTTGATCTAATGATTTTTTTAAATACTGGGTGCCAGCTGTCAAGTGATTTCAGTAGCTATAAGTAATGTAAAAGAAAACAGCACTGCAGAAGCAAGATTCGTATGAAGAGTGCTAGGAGAATATGCCCCAAACTGAATCTCTTCATCACTGTTTTCTGGCTTTCTGCTTGTCTACTTGATGTTTAGGAAGTGGTTCCCAACTAAATTCACTGTAAAAGCTGTTTTCCAGCTCATTGCTAAATAAAACTAAATAAAGCCCCAGTTGTGCAGACTTGCATATATTTAGTGTTCCTTCTAGCATTAAATATTTATGGACCAATGTCAGAGAGTTCAATGTTGAATTTTAAATTGCTGTCTGTCATTCTGAGAAAGTTAATATTTTAACTTGCAGAATTAATGTTAGAAAAACCAAAACAAAACCCAAACAAAACCCTACTCTCACCCCCCCCAAAAAGAATGAAAACAGCAGCAAATATAGACGTGTTTGAAATATAAATGTTTGATTTTTATCAGATGTTACTGAATTGTCTGGAATTTTATGTTAAGCTACTTGTTTTCATAGTACAAGCTGGCCTAGCATATCAGTGGGAGTGGGTCTTTGAGTTAAGTAGGCAAAGGTATCTTTTAAGTAGGACTTAGCTTACAGTACTCAGAACTGATAGTCACATGCAGGTTGTGTTAAGCTTTATCTTCCGTATACCCAGCTTGTTTGTTTTGTGTTTTTCCAGGTAGCATATAGTCTGGATAGCTTTTGGTGGTTTTGTACACCTTTCTGAGAATGCATCATGTATGTTATGTACAAACTGTCCTGAAGTACAAGGTATGAGTCTGACACAGCTTGGTCAACTGTGTATCTGTAGAGTAAATCAGTGCTCAGTTGCATTGGTTTCATGGTGTATTCACAGGTTGTGTTGGTTCAGAGGGCTTGAACTGAGCCAAAGCAGTAATAATTTATGGTTCTACCAAAACTAGTAAATGATTTGGTTATAAATCATCAAGACCACAGTCTCCCAAACCATGCCACCTCTAACAAAGTTGTAGATATAGATCACTCCAAAGATTATGGGGATAGCAGTAGCCTTGTGACCATTTTGGGAGCTGCCAAAGTTAATTCTGTTCCTTTCTCTCCTCACCCTGTTGAGTATCTGTAACTTAACTTTTGGTTCAGAACATCAGAGTAGGACTGAAGTAGGGAATGTGGGATTAAGCACTAGATGGACACACAGTATAGAGAAATACAGTAAATAGCAGGTGGTGCTGAGCCAGTTTGGAGCATCCAGTAGAAAGCTGGAAGAATTCCAATTTAGGACTCTTCAGTGGGATTGTAAGAGATTTATAGTTGCAGTTGAGCTTGAAGAGGTAAGATTGGCTCTCATGGACAAGAAGAGCAGGTGGATCAATATTTTTGGGAGAGGAACTTTTGTCCAGGAAACTGAAGGATCCCTCCAGATGAATTGATTCCTCTAGCAGCAATACCACCATGAAGTGAGGCCTAAGCAGATTATGTTTAAGAATCTGAAATCTGTAACAGAGTCCAATCCTCTTTCTTTTTGTCTGTACCTAGTATGCAAGGCTTTTCTTTTTATGTGATGATAAATATGTTTTTAAATAAAATTCTGTTCATTTATTTGAACATCTTAAACATAGCAGTAGCTTTCATCCAGCATTGTAAAAGATTTCCTTTAGTCCTATAATGTCTAATATTGTTGTTACTTTCATATGCAAAATATCCAAACTTCTGCCTTAGTTCACTTCAGTTTGTCACCACATGGATAATTAATGAGTGATTAAGACCTACCTTGCTCTAATTTCCTCTATAAGTGAAAATTCTGNCTCTTTCTTTTTGTCTGTACCTAGTATGCAAGGCTTTTCTTTTTATGTGATGATAAATATGTTTTTAAATAAAATTTAAAAAAAATTCTGTTCATTTATTTGAACATCTTAAACATAGCAGTAGCTTTCATCCAGCATTGTAAAAGATTTCCTTTAGTCCTATAATGTCTAATATTGTTGTTACTTTCATATGCAAAATATCCAAACTTCTGCCTTAGTTCACTTCAGTTTGTCACCACATGGATAATTAATGAGTGATTAAGACCTACCTTGCTCTAATTTCCTCTATAAGTGAAAATTCTGTCATTTAATAGCAGGAGTCTTTTCAATATGATGCAGTTTTAAATATGGCATAATGAACAATACAGTTCTCTGATAACATCTTCTCCCAAGTAAGATCTTGGCTATCCTGGGTCTATTCTGGGTCTAGTTTGGGCTTTTTTAGATCTGGTACTCCATACTAATAGAACAGACTTGATGAAAAGCAGTATTCTGAAGCCTTTCAGGACTTCGAATTATCCGTTTCCCAGAATGAGGAATGTAGCCTTTTTAAACTATGTCTGTTGTTTATCATTTCTGTTGTCAAGAGCATACTGCTTATGCATGACAGTGTTGTAAATGATCTGCTAAATGCTGTTTTAATGAAGTCTGAATATGTGCAATTTAAGCATTTACTTCCTCATGTTAGCTGCACTGGGGACAGTTGTACAAAATCAAAATAGCTGTTTCTATGAGGAAGTTGGTACTGGTTCTCAGGGAAGTCTGTGTTTTCCTGTGATCCATGATGACAAATGGTTTAAAGCCAGGGAAAATGGAAGCCTGCAGTGTTTGGCTTTTTCTTCAGCAGTGTAACAAGTCTTCATGGTGCAAACCATTAACAGCATTGCAGTCTAAAGTAAGTCTTTTGTCTGAGACTGGAAACAAGTTTAGAGAGGTGCTATTTCTACATGGAATAATGCACCATTGCCAGAGTCTCTTCACTGGCCTCGTAAAAGTATATGAGGCAGACTGTAAATTCATCAGTACAGACAGAGATTGTCTTACAGAACCCAACTATGGCTTTGGTGTTATCAGAAGGTAACAGCAATGGTGGCAAAATAGATGTGTTGGAGAGTGGGTGTTTTATTTCTGGATATACAGGGAATTACACCTAGTCTAAAAATAATTCTCTGTTATCCACTGTGCTGGACAGAAGCAGAGGAGATCAATGTATGTGTCTGTTGTGAGAACTAATGAGAGGATTAAGATAGAGATTAAAAATTTACACCTTTTAGGCCTCTCTGAAGTCCCATAAAGCAGCAGTTGCATCTTCCACTAAAGAGCTTGACTGATCTTGTTCTAAACGCTATTTCCCCAAAACCTTTGTGATGTGACTTTGTGCAAGGAAGAGGAGAGCTCCTCTGTGGAAGGGGAGGATGTTTAGACAACCCACCTCTTTGCAACAAAAGCAGTAACATATTTTCTAGCGATGGGTTTGGCTGTCCAAATTCATTTAAATGCTTTCATTAAAGTTGAACAAAATCTAGTGTGAGTTTAAGGAATTATGAAATGTAGGAAGACAGGCAGGAGAGGATCAAAGATTACTGTAACTTTTAAACACATCTGTTTCCTGCCCTCTTACATGTTGTAAATAATCTGTGATGCTTTGAGGGTTTGAGGTGTTGTAAAGTTGCCATAAAACTCTTATGCTTTGTCTTCGAGGGTTTTTGACCAATGGTTTTAATCGACTGAACATTGGAAAAAATCTGTTAGAAGTATTAGTGTGATTTACTGAAAAGCTACCTAGCTAAGTTGCCTTGCTAACTAAATGTACCTAAGGGTCATGAGTAAAATCTTTGTCAAATTTTAGGTATGTGTAGGTTTAGTGTAGCCATGACACGTGTTTTTCTGTTACTGCTGGTAGGGTGGTAGGTGATCCCAATATTAAATAGCATTATTAAAATGTTTGTGTACAGGTTTATTAAATAATTTGAATCTAAAAGGTCAGGGCTTAGGGTTATCTTGTTTATTGGAGGCTAACAGCTTACTGGCTGGTTTTCAATCTGTATCATGTATTAGCTTAAAACAGCACTTTGTACTAGTAGACACTTAAGATTCAGCTAGACAAGGTGCTGTGACATCGTCTAGGTCAATCTTTACCCATGAGGGTTGGACCAGATGATACTTGAGATCCCTTCCAAACTGGGATTCTAGGACTGTGATTTGGTTGTGTGGGAAGTAGAGTCCTGACACAGTGAAGCACTGTAAGCTGAAATGCTTGTGCTGACCTAACACCCAAACTGGTCTTATTAAAGTTGCTTATCATCAGTCAGAATAAAAAGATTTTACATTAATTCTTTATTTGATCTTCCCTAGATTTTAAGAGGCCAAATCCTTAGTCTAAATGGTATACAGTGTTGGTAAGATCAAGATTTGTCTCAATAGGTCATAGAGAAATAAGCAATGAGGCTGTCATTACCTCTTGGACTTCCCAGTCCATTTCACCAGCCACTTTGGAGTGGATAAATTGTGGACAGCCTCTGTAGTAAGTGCACTGACTGGGGCTGAACTTGTGGATTTGGAGCAATGTCAGGGCGCAGTAGGTGTTCCACCACTGAATGTTCACATCCCTTCGTTTTTCCTGAATGCAACTTGCATGTCACTGCTGTGTATATATCTATATGTATTGAAGCAACCTATTCTGGATCCCTCCAGAGTGGCTCTTGGTACAGGTTAGTGGATTTCTGATTGATGAAAGAAACAATGTTTGGAAAGTAGAATAGAACTGCCTGAAGCTGAACAGAAATGGAGCTTTTCCAGAAACAGTGGAAAGTTCTGACTGGAACAGGACATTTTAAGAAGCTATGTTTCTAACTAGAAAATGCTGAAGTAATTAGAAATTGTTGCGTGGAATACCTTAAAACAATATAAACCTTACCATTCTCATTGGCTAAAACTATTCATTAGTGCTTACAGAGTTGATGCAGCTACTTCTATTGAGGAAAAGATCTTCTTTTATAGTAATACTTAAATATCAGTGGAGTTGCATGCTTTCAAATGAAAATATAAGCATTATTTTCTATGATTTTCTAACTTCTAATTTTTTCTAAGGAACTTGGTGGTTATTTTAGGGTTTGGTACTTGTTGCATTTTTAGGGTTCTTTTCTGCCTTCTTTGAAAACAGTCTGTGCTTCTCAAGAAAACTCAGGCTTGAATTTGAATGCAAATTTGATATCATCAGCTCTCTGCAGCTGTTCTAATTCTGACATCCTCCATCTGCCTTCACAATGACAATGTCTGTGTCTGTACTGCTTTGCCTTGTATAATACTTCTTTTGGTTTCATTAATGACTGATCTTGCTTCTTTTTTCCATGCAATCTTCAAGTCACTGATTTTATTTCTCACTTTATTTTTCCACTCTCATAGTTACTTTGCATATGAAAAATAAGTAGTCTCCAGACAGATGTGAAGCCTAAATCTCAGTATTTACTATCTATTGCAAGTTGACTTCTAGGAAATGTCTGGCAAACTTTTGCCTAGACATCTGTGGGTTCAGAGTTTTCCCCTGCGTGACTTGGGACAGCAGAATTGAGAAATAGCAGATTAATAAATACTTCTGTTGCCAAGACAAGCAGAGAAGCTCATATGTAAGCAAGCATTTAAACGTTTAAGGGAAGAAAATCAGGTAAAATGCAAAGTTGTGCTAACACTGATGGAGACATCTTTATGAAGATGCTGCTTCAATAAGTGACTTCATTACTGCAGGTCAAGGGGATTTTGTTCATGTAATACCAACATAATTTTGAGGAAGTAGTCACTGGCATAGAGATGAAAGAAAAAGGATGCCATTTCTAGTGAGAAGGCAGGCACTATAAACTGTATTTGGGGGTTGGAAAATGTATGTACTTCATCTGGAGAAGCTATATGAAGTAACTGTGGAAGTGGAAGGATCCATTCCTCAATTCATTTTTTGAAAAGGTCATGTTTGGGCATGATGCTTCTTCTGCAGTTTGTGTGCATAGAATGATAACGTGATTTGAAATACAATTTTGCCAAAGAACATTCTGTATTTTATGAGTTATTACATGACAATTTATAACAGTTATTATTCACAAATGTGTTTTTAAAATAAGTTTTCTTGATTGCATGAGCATTATCAGAAAAAAGAACAACCACCAAGAAATGGTGGGGAAAAAATAAGGAATGCAAATAGGGAAAATCTTTCCTTTTCTGCAGTCAATATGACTAGTTCCATGAGCTGTGGAAGGCCTGTATCACTCATTTATCGTAGTAGATGTGTATCTTTGATCTCTGCTGTCTGATAGTCTTTTAGGTTCAGATGATTTAAGTCATAAAATCATACAATCATGAATGGTTTGTGTTGGAAGGGGCCTTAAATTTCTTCCACTTCCAACCCACTGCTATGGGCAGGAACCCCTTCCACTAGAGCAGGTTGCTCCAAAACACTTCCAGGGATGAGGCAGCCACAGCTTCTCTGGGCACCCTGTGCCAGGGCCTCACTGCCCTGGAAAGAATTTCTTCCTAATGTCTCATCTCAGTCTCCCCTCTGTCAGGTTAAAGCCATTCCCCCTTGTCCTGTCCCTACAGGCCCTTGTCAAAAGCCCCTGTCTGAATTTTTTGTTAGCCTCTTTAAGCACTGGGAGCTGCTCTAAGGTCTTCCTGGAACCTTCTCTTCTCCAGGCTGAACCAGCCCAGCTCTCTCAGCCTGGCTCCATAGCAGAGGTGTTCCAGCCCTTGAAGTGTCAAAGGTCTTCCACCTTTACTGCCTATGTCATCCCTGCAATAAACAGTGCTCCTATTGAGCATTCTGCAGACTGGAAACTGGCTCAGATTTTTATGTTCTTTTGCAGCATTATATCACGCTTACAAGAATCACTTGAATGGCCGTGTTTAAAATCTCTGCATTCATATGGAACAATAAATAGGACATGGATCCACTTCTGTTTGTTACAAGGATAGGTTAAGAAAAACTACCTACTACAGGTTCAATGTCATTAAATTAAGGTTAATATTTAGAAGCATTTATTTAAAATACAACATAGGAAGGAGCAATCTGTACTGATGAGAAAAGAAATAGCTGCTTTAAACAGACCATTAAAATACTGCACTTTGGCAACTTGGAGACTTTATTAACAGCCAGCACATAAGGGCTTGTGAAGTTGTGAGATTTAAAGCTTAGTTCAGGGGATGTGTGGTACTTTACATTTGTATTAACCTCAGTGACCTGCCGAGCCAGCTTGTCTTTAATCCTTCTTCACTCTCAGCAGTAGGAAAATGCTGGCTGCCCCTCGAATTCATTGATGGTATTTACAGTTTTGGCCTTAACTGCTAATGTGTCCTGTAAATTCCCTGCTTGTAAACAGTTGTGTGCAGGCATCCTTGTGCTGTTAGTTTTATAGTTTCAGGTTTGTAAATTAAATTTTATACCTTGGCCTGCAAAGCTTTTTCTTGTGAGTAATTTTGCTTACATTCCCTCAAATCCTTCCTAACTTTAGCTTTTTCTACAAGACTATTCCTGTTTACAAATAATTTCCATTGATTTAATGTCATTTACTAGTACTGTCCAAACCTGGAATTGCACTTTCTCCCTTTATCAGACTTCATCATAACGCTGAGTGTGTCAAAAGCGAAAAGGAATCATGGAATTTGTGTTCTATTGATCTTAGGAAAGTTCCAGCCCAGCCTTTGCCGCTTGTGCTATGCTCAAAGTACCCTGGCAAAAGAATAAATGTATTTACATATTTATAATACAGTGATTGCCTATAGAAATCTCCTTGTTTATAAACAATATATATTTCAAACAGAGGAACTGAGAAGAGGGCCTGAATCAAAACTTTGAGCGCACACACGTACCACAAAATGTGTTGGTAGTGGAACATGGATTTCTGGTTGTTGAAGTTCTGTTATAATTGCTGTTTATCATGTTTTAATTTTCTTGCTTTCTGTTTCATTTCAGTGAAACAGAGGTGCTAATTGAGAAGAACCATTGGGCTTCTGCATGAAACACTGGAGTTCTGCTTTTATAGACTTGCCCTAAATTTTGTTAACTTGTAGTCAAACCCAACTGAGGAGTCCAGTTAATTAAAACTTTGAAAGCGTTTGAGAGGGGAAGTGATTTTTTCATTTTTCCTTTGGTAGCAAACTCTCTGAGTAAATTATTTTATCAGGTCACACTTTTACTCTCATAGATTTCATTCATTTGCTCACTCTCTTTAACTTACTCATCAAAACATCTAGATGGTCTGGCCTGGACTTCTGGTGTTCAACGTGAAGCCAAGGGCACACTGCTTGTGTAGTGCTTGCAACATCTCTTGGGTTCCCTTTGCTGGCAAACTAGTCTTTGTACTGATTCTTTGTACTTAAGTCAGGAGTTACGGTGGTACTTCACTCAGACTTTTGCTTGCTTAAGTCTCTAGCAATTAAACAACACGCAGCAGCCCCTACCTATTAGTGTTTGAAATGTGCGTGTGCAATGTGTCTCTTCTGGTTTGTCTAGCAGGAAAATGACTGGAACATCTGATACACCATCCTCCTGTTCTCAGATTGGAGTCTTCTGCTGAGGGCTGTTTGTGTTGTATGTCTCTTGGAGCACAGGCATTCTTCTCTTGACAGAAACAGCTTTTTCTCAGTTTGTAGCTGGAAATGATGTAGTTTCCCAGAAACAGTGTTACTTGATAACCAGGCAGGTTGTTCTTTTTAGAAGATGCTTTGGGGTCAAAGCTGGCTTCTCACAGATGAGTGACAGGCTCTTTTTATGGGCAGACACCCTGATCCTGTGTTCACAATATGGGAGACAACGTTTGGTTCTTCAGAATAAAATTTCTTTGCTACCTTCTCAGGTGAGTATGGTCATCTCCAGCTTACTCTCTGTCAAAGGGACAGCCTTTCCATCTGTCCTGCTGCAGGCGTGGAACTGTATAATGTTTGCATATGTTAGGCTGGTATTATGGTGCTAGCGAAATCATGGCTAATGGCCAAGATCATGATGACAGAGCTTCTGGACTGGTTCTGTCTTTTTCCTTGTGACTTACATGTAAGTGTTAATGTTTAATACTCACCCACCCCTATTGTTGCTCTTCTGGTTTAAGTAGATGTGTACAAAATGTTCTGGCTTGAGGTGACTGCCTTGGTAATACCCTGGCAGAGCTGTGCTGTTAACATGCCTGGCACACATGCTTTTTTGGGGATGCTGCGTTTTATTCAGCTACAAAGTAAAAAAGAAATAATGCTGTGTATACCCTGGATTTCTGCAAAATAAATGCCTCAGTAAAGAATTATAAAGCTATTCATAGATGGAGCTTCGAAGTAAATGCAAGCATAGGGGCATGAGCTTAATATATTCAGAGAGTGGGACAGTGTAAGAAATGTCCATTGTCTCAGAATTATACAGACATTACTATGGAGTGCAGCGATGACAACAAAAGGCAGGAACACCCATAAACCCACTGCCCATTTCAGTGGGAACATCCTCAAATAACAGATGAACGTAAAGGTTAATATCTGAACATTTTACCTGGCTTTATATAGTGAAGCCACATGATCTGTATTTGCTCCAAGTTCCTTTTGTTTTCTGAGGGCCTCTGCTAACAATGAATTTTCAGTTCTCCTTTGTTCGCTGTAGATAATGTAGGTTCATTTCAAGTTAGAAACAGTTGCAGTTTGTGTTTAGTCCTGTTATGAAAAAGCATTCAGATTCTGTAATTTATAGTCCTCCAAAAATAGCCAAAGGTAAAAGATACTTCCAAAGTTCTACTGTCTTTTCATATAATCACAGACTGGTTTGGGTTGGAAAAGCCCTTAAAGCTCATCCAGTTCCAACCCCTGCCACAGGCAGGAACACCTTCCACTAGACCAGGTTGCTCCAAGCCCCATCCAACAGGCCTTGAACACTTGCCAGGGATGGGGCAGCCATGGCTTCTGGGCACCCTGTGCTAGGGCCTTGACCACACTCACAGGAAAGAATTTCTTCCTAATTTCTAATCTAAACTCCTTCTCTGTCAGTTTAAAGCCATTCCCCCTAATTCTATAACTAAGAAGGGAGGGCCAGCTATGGTACTCTCAAATGACCACTCTTGCACCATTTTTAAATCTTGCAGTCTGAAGCCCAATACGCTTCCATGCCACACTGAGATTGTGCCTATTGGAACGGATGGAATTATTTACAATGGATTTTTTTAATGATGTGCTGTTTTATTTAATGTGAGCAAGAGCACCAGCCTTTTGAATTGATATTGATGGAGAACAGGGTGAATTTTCTGAATGAGCAGTGTTTCTAGCATCCTTTTTCCTGTCTGTTGAAAGGTGTTAAAGAGTGAAGGAGTGCTGTAGGAGAAGAATAAAACACATTTGTGGATGATAGGTTCCATATATTGATGTAATGACACTGATTTTGGTTTGAATCTTGAACTAAGGAGTTTTTCAGCTGACATTTTCCCCTCTCTTATGCCAATTTTCTCTATGTGAATCTATTGAATAAATACTGAAGAAAGTTTTCAGACTGTAAAGAAGGATTTTGTTTCTCTTTGGGTCTTTTTGCTTGGTTTTTATGGTTCATGTTTTAAACTGTGAAAGGTTTATTTCAGGCTTCTGCTGTTGAATACTGCTCCAATGCAGACAAAGCAAATCTGAGTGTTTGTCTGACTTCCCAGAATCAAAGCAACCTTTTTTCAACTATTAAATGATTCTATGTTCCTGCAGATGTCACAGGAACAACTGACAGTTAGAATGAGAGCAGATTCCTATGGAGTTCATGTCAAAATCTTAGTGTGAGTGTTTAAAAATACTGCCTGTTTATCTAATGCAGTTTTGAATAGACAGAACAGCACAGGCATGTATTTTTCTGAAGTATTGTACTGTTTCCTATATGTGCTCCCAGTTATGTAGAAAATACCTAAAAGCTTTTCCTGTTGATTTACTTGTGATTTCTGTACTGTAACACTGTTCTTTTCTATTTAGCAGCTTAAGTAGGCTCACTGTGTTACAGTCTTTCTTTCTAAAGACAAAACTTGTCAGTAGCTTACTATTAATATTTTTTAATAGGTATTGGCTTCCTTGGATATGTTAGCTCTGTCTTCCCCTTTTTCTGACATTTACCTCTTAACTGTGATGGTCCAAAGACTTGACAAGAGGATTTTCCTGCCTACACCCTTGACTTTCTCTATTGGTTTCTTGCTGCTTTGTATGGCGTTGTGTTTATCTCTTGGTTATTTGTGTTGACCTCTTAATTTTCTTTTGCTTTTGCAACATATTTCCATTGAAATAGTTTGGTTTGAAATACCTAAAAGGTTGGTGACATAGGGATAGCACTGAAAATATACCAGAGGAAATTTATGCAGTGGTTCTTCTGACAACTTCCTGATTTAACCACTGCACCTGTAATTCATATCAGCTACCTCTAATGTTGTGCGTTTCAGTCAGGGAGGAATGAAGTAACTCGCACATGATATGTCTGGAAATTCTATTTCGTAAGGAAAAACTTGGACTTGAACTGGTGTTTGTGCATTTTACACTGTTCCATAGTTAACAGAGTGAAGTATTCACAATCTCAGGCTTTTTTTAAAGCAACTTTTAACATAGAGTTGTAATATAGAGACTATCCAGCAGTATTTAATCAACAGGGATAACTAGGGTAATTCACTTGAGTATATTCAAGTGAAGCATTTTAACCTTAATGTGGTAAAAAATGAGGGGAAAAAATCCACCTTTTGGAATTGGAATGTATTTTCTGCTTCGTTCAATTTAGTATATCCAGTGACAAGAAGTTCAGTAGTAGTAAATATAGTGGAATAGAAATGAAGATTTAGTGTGAAGCTTTTTAATAACATTTGCATCTGTAGCTAATGAAGATTAATATTAAAATATTAATTGTAATTCTAGTTAAAATTAGATTTGTGTCAGTGGAACTCTACTGTCTTACAAGGTAACTCAGATCAAGATCTAAGTTAATATAAAAAGAGCAGGCCTCTGTCACGTTATTCTGCTTTTCACTGTTCTTGGAATGGAAGTTACATGTAGCATAGGAATTTCCTCATTTGGTGGGGAGAAGAATAAAGCTTTATCAGCAGATAGTGAAATAAGAAATACCTTAATTCTTTCCTGTTCAAACTTCTTGGTTTTGGCAATAACTTGTTCTAAAGATTGATGAGTTATGATTTTACTGTATGTCTGTTTAGTAGAGGGGGAAAGATGTAGCTTTAATCAAAGAGATTTTTTTATTTCAGTGAAAGCAATTAAGGCCTTCTCTTCATTGACCGTAAGTTTGTGAAGAAAACATTTGCAAACATGTGCGGAATGATTAACAGATGTTAGACTGCATGTTGTTATGGATGGAGAATAAAGCATGGCACTTCATTTTTATAGCAGTGAGAGTTTTCTCAGTAGCACCTCTGTCTGATGACCACGTGGTTTTCCTTAAATAGGTATGCAAGGCATAATGGGACCTAATTAAGTAAGGTTAGTGTTATATTGGTACAGGGAGAGCTCATTCCTAGTTCCTAGAATCCATTAGACTTGCCTTTCAGAAAGAAATGTCTGTGCTATTATGTATCCATCTAATGCTGCAAATTTGATACCCAAATGTGAAATAGGGGTATGTCCCACTCTAGTTCCTTGCTCAGAACTTTCATACCATCATGGTATGATTTGGATTGGAAGGACCTTTCAAGCTCATCTAATTCCAACCCTCTGCCATTGATTCTTTCTCCCAAAAGAAAGTTGTACTATAGAATAAAAGGTTTCTACATGTGGTGATGTTTGTATGGTTGCTTACAATTTAAATGTGAAAGAGATTCCTGGATATAGTTTGTCACCTGTAAAAAGAAAATCCTTCAAAACAAAAAACCCCAAACCAACCCTAAACCCCTACAGCTTTTCTCAGGGAAGCAGTCTGTCCCTTTGCTCTTTGGGATGCAATGGGGTGCATTAGCATTGAGTAGCTTTCACTTTTGCCTCCTTTCGTTGTGTCGATTGAGTCACCTACAGAAACCAGGAAGATTTCAGAAAGTGTGGATTGAAGGATGTTGAGTTATCAAAGGGTGCTTCTGCTATGGCATTTCTTAAAACAGCTGGAAAGCTTGTGCAGTTAGAGCAGTAGATTTATATTGCAAATGTAGGAATACAGTATTAGCAAGAGTGAATCCTTTGCATTAAAATTTGATTGCTGGCTGGTAGACTGAGCGTTAGCAGAGGACAGGCAGAGGCTCTTATGAATGTATATCCAGGAATAATTTGAGGGAAGGTTGTAAACTCACTTGTATCGTTGGCCTACCTTCCATCAGAATAAATTGCATTTACCGTATTTCTGTAATGCATTACTTGATATTTTTTTGTTATTGGAGTTGATGCTGCCAGCATTCAGAAAATGGAGAAGCTTCCACTGTTCTCAACAATGCAGAATCAAAGCTGCCATTATTGCAATGCACTCAAAGAACATTTCAGTCATTAAGTAGAGGGAGCACTGTCTCTTTTGTGATACATAAACGTGGTGCTTATGTTTAAGGAGGCATTATGGTCATGAGAAATGTAGAACCTATGTTTCCAGATACTGCTTTTGAAATTTCTATGTGTAATGGTTAAACTGGTTTGCAGGGAAATCATGAATGCAGCTTGTTTCCTGACCTGAAGCTTTTTAACATTTGGTTCTCCGTGGCTTCTTTTCTGCTAATTGACATAGTGCATCATATGGGAGGATAATTCCAGGTTGCAAAATGCTATGAAACTTTTGTATGGCTGAAACCATAGATCTTTGCAAAGCAGAAGGTTAGTTTGTTGTTGGCAGAAGAATGCAGGGGCTTTCAGTAGGCAACAGTGATATATTCAGCTAATATTTAACCAAGGGTGGTGACATCTTTAGCTATGTTGACCTATTTATATCTGTATTAAATTTAAGCAGAAGTTTGACACTCATAGTCTTTAAGATTATCCCTGTCCTTTAATGTTCTGTTGAAACTGTCACAGTTTCTGAGGACTGATAATCTGACGTGGCTTCCTGTACAAAATTAGGTCATTTGGTTTAGTCGAAGTAGCATTTCTCAGATCCAGTAGCCACTGTACTGGTTGTCACTGTTCCACTTTTTTATATACATATAAAAATATATAGAATCTACTACATGCGACAGGAAATATTTCTAGTGGTTAAATGGCCTCCTTTTTCTAAGTATGGATCTTCACACCTGAATTAATCTACTTCAGTGTATTTTCTTCTGTTACCTACTTTATGCGCATACTTTTGAACTGTGACAGTTGCCCACTTCACTGTCAAATCTCATGCTCTGAATGCTTTATATTTTTTTGCAAAGTATATTTTTGAGTCTTCGCTATTGCTGATTTTCTCTGTATCTTCTCTAACTTTTTTCGTCCTTCATTTTCCTGTTTTGGTTCAGTTTTATATTCCTTTTCTGCTCAGGTTGCGCTACCAAATGTTCATGTTTAGCTGATAATCCACCAGGAGCCTTCAAGGTTTGGGTTTTTTTTCTGAGGTTTTTAAACTTAGCAGGAATCTTTTAATTTAAAGGTTCCATTTTCTATCTGGAATAAATCTATGTTCCCAGTCAAGCAACATAATAAACATGAATATAAACAGACTATTTGGGTCCATGGTGCAACATTTTAACCACCGGCTTTTACGTATGCACATGCAGAATATAGCTGTTACATCTCAGTGTGTTTTCCTGAATCTCCTAGACTGATTAACAGACAGATCTCCATCTAATTAGTTGTGATTCATAGTCTGATGTAATTGACACTAACTCCCACTAACTTAATAGGAGTTATAGCAAGACTTTACTGTGGAAAGTCTTTGATTGACACTTAAAAAAAAATATCTCAAACTGAAACAAAAAATGCCATCAGTTTTGGGCTGGCTGTGGTCAGAATGTTGATTTATTATGTTTCTAAAGAGCATTGAGATTTTTCAGGATAATCAGTGTAGTAACTTAATATGAATTAATACAATGAATATGAAAATATGTGAGTGTCTGTGCTACTTGCCTCCTGAATTCAAATCCTGTGTGTCTTGTTCAGTGGTGTTTTAAGTAGCGAAGACAGTAAAAGAAATGTTACTTAATTCAGATAACTTGACTCATACATTCACTGTCACAGTAAAAGTGAGAAGGTGGAGGTATTGTAAAAAAAGTGTTAAGAGCCATAAAGCACCTTTGCTGTACATAGAGAAATGTCCCAGAAAAGCAAGTAAGTTTCCCATGGAAGTATATATGGACTCCATTAGTGGATTTGATGAACTTAATGAGGTAGGTTTTTTTAATGTATATGGGTATACATTAGTGTGACAGAATTTTTATAGGGCAAACAGAAATGCAACAAGTAAAGGGCTTGGCATGATATTTAAAACCACAGTGCTAGGAAACTCCTGACTAATTTTCCAGTGAAGAAATAAAAACAAAGTTGACTAACATTAGGCATATTTTAAGTGCTGAAGAAATTCTGTCTCTTCTTTAGATATTCCATATCAAAGGATGTTCATGGGACATTTTAAGTACCTACATCTGAGTAGCATTTTCAGCAAATTAGCAAGGAAATTAATAAATTACAGGGAAGTCAGATTCACTAAATGGAAAGCAGAGGATGGCAGAAGAGACATCCTGAGTCCATTTCTTGCTGACATGAAAGGAAGTGAGTGAAAATCGGGAAAGTTGGAGAACGACATCATTAGTGACCAGAAAGTTGGTTCATGTTAGTAAGGAATGCAGTTTAATGATTGATTAAAAGCTATAAACTTCAGGGTGAACAGAAAATAACTACAGTGAGTAAAGAACAGTGCAAAACCAAAGTTAAAATCAAGAAGAACCATCAGTGTACTTTACTAGAATGAAGAAGAACATGGTGTGTTTTTCTGCAGGTTTTCAAAGGGAGAGTTTGGGTTAGAAATAGATGAACTTCTGGGATATCTCTTTTCCTAAAGGGATGCAATATGAAAGGTGAGTATTTAAAGCAGCTTTGACAGGGAAGCCCAAAGTTAGATCATGGGTTAAGGATCGTAGAGGCTCTTCACCCGTGGGTCTAAGTACTTGGAACATGAAACAAAACATGGCAGTGATGAATGGGGAAGCACATGAATGTAGGCTTCACAACAGGTTTTACAGGGATGGTTTAGGAAAAAATTATTTGCTATGAGGGTGGTGAGGCCCTGGCCCGGGGTGCCCTGAGAAACTGTGGCTGCCCTATCTGTGGCAGTGTCCAAGGCCAGGTTGAATGGGGCTTGGAGCAACCTGGTCTAGTGGAAGAGGGTTAGAATTGGATGAACTTTATGGTCCCTTCCAACCCAGACCATTCCATGATTGCCAAATGCTTCAGAAGTTATATAAAGAAATACTAACCTGAATAAGGTGGATAGGTGTTTAGAGAAAGCAGATGAGAAATAAAATTAGGCTAAACCTAGGAACTAACATGATAGCCTTCTTCAACAAAGCAGTGGATATTGTTTACTGGACTTAAGTAAAGCCTGAGGAATTGTTCCACATGGGTGCCTTCTACACAAAGTAAGAAGACAGATTAGATGGTGACAGGAAATTGGCTAACAAGTTGCGCTTAAAGGGTGGTAATAAATGGTTTTCACTCAGGCTTGGCAGCCTGTCGAAATTGGGGTCCCGAAAGGATCAGTGAATGCTGAGCCCTAAACTGTTCAGCATCTTCAGAAGTGATCTAATGTTGTGATAGAAAGCACCCTCACCAAGTTTGCTGGTGATGCTGAACTGGAGGTGTCAGAAGGGAGACACTGAAGGAGATAGGTCTTTACTCCCTGGAGAAGAGATGACTCTGGGTGGTGTGGTCCTTATCACAGTATGCCAATATTTAAAGGGTAGCTACAAAGACAATGACATCTGGAGTATGAAAGGTGCAGGATATGGGTTTCTGAGTTTGGGCCTCTACTGAAGTTAAGAGGCAATAAGGAAGAAATTGAGGGAAAACAAGATGATTTTCCTATTTAAGACATCTGTTCTGAAGCATTTGAAATGGGAAGATCACCAAAACATCCCTCATTTCCAAGGTACTTTTATTACATACTGTGTTTTGCTAATACAGTGTGTTAATAATAATTTGTGTTTGGGACTAGGTATCCAGAATAATTATATATAAAATTATTGTTCTCTGAAAGATGTTGAGCTGGTAATTGGTTGCTTTCCTTAACTGGAAAACTCAATTCTATAAACCCTTTTTGATGATGTAACAGCAAATTAAGGGGGTGAGGGTGTTGTTCATAGGGAAATGTGTGGGGTGGGGAAGGAATTTTCTGTATGGGCTTTTATTTTCCCCAGCAACAACATGTGTTAATTTCTCTGAAAATTGATTAAGCAGTATTTGTAATGTGCAAAGAAATACTGCACTCCAAGAGAGACAGGCAGCATTCAGGCACAGAAATGGATCTGCTGAGGGAAAATGTCTGGGTTTTTTTCCTTAACAAAAACTATAAATATCTGAAGAGTATAAATGCTAAAGCACAGAAGCACAAGGGGGGTCATGCAATGGGATTACTAAAGTGAAAAGTCAGATTGTCTGAGTATTAGGTAAAAAATGATTGTCAATGAGAATAGCTTACGTAGTGGAGCACTTTCCCAAAGATACTGGTAAAAGCCTTGTCTCAGTCTTCACCTAGCTACTAGAGGAGATTGTATAAAGAAGAAAAAGCTACTCTATGGAGAAACATGCTGTTCCTGGTGAGCTGTGCTGAAGAACTTAATAGGTTTGCTACAAGTCATTTCTGTGAATCATTTAGAGATGTGTTATGGATTTTTGCTCATCCAAAGAAGTTCCATAACATTTCCCATATATCCTACTCAGTGGATCATAGCGAGTTTGTATTCATCAGTATCCTGTAACAATATTTTATATACATGATTCATTACACTTTGGTAAGATACTCTGTCTTAAAGAGGAGGGTGAAGTAGGGGAGTGTGTAAGATGCAGGATGTTTGTGTTCTGGTGAGGAAGGGTGTTTGGGGAGGGAATTCTGGAAGTGAGTTCACTGTGAACAGGATTTCATCCTTTAATCCTAGTCTGTTTTTTCGTACATTCTAAGATTTGTAAGTGTTCTGGATACTAATATTGACTTAAAAAATGGACAACTTGCAATGATCTTAAGGGAATGAGCACAGAAGTTTTTAGGAATGTACTTACTTAAAAGATCTGAACTTCAGAAAATGCACTTTGTCTCCCAGATGCTAAAAGTATTTTTTTTTCCAGTACCCCTGTATGCTTTGCATAGGCACAAGTTGAAGCCAATCAAGGAAGGCTGGGGAGGTTTTAAGAACTAATTCTTCTTCAGCACAAAGCATGCTTTGAATATTTACCCTCTGAAATACCAGAAGGAAGGACTCCTATTTCATATTGAATAGCCTTCAGTGTTCATAAACTTCTGATGTAGGTCTCCTGCTGTGGAGGCTGGAAGTGATGTGTATTAAGTTATCAATTATATATTACTCCTAAGAGGAAAAAAACCTGAAAGTACTCAAGATGTTTTGGTCCCTTCAGCAACACCATTGTTCAGTCACTGTGAACCTGTTTGTTTTCATGTCCTTTTTCCCCCTTTCTGTTTTTACTTTGCATGTGCAGAGATGCCAGAGCTTTTAAATGTCTGGGAATTTCTTGAGCCTATAGAAAGGATACTTAAAATTATTACCATAAGGACAGCACATTCCTTTTCAGGCAGTTTGTATGGATAGTGCTAATTTTATGTTCAAAAGATGGAAAACCAAATTCCAGTCTTCTTCCTTTTTCATCCCATGTGCTCAGTGTACACATGGTTTTTACATGATACAAGGTGCAGGTCAGCCACTGCTGTGTTCATGTCATTTAATAGAGTTGTGCTCTCCTACCCTTTTCTGGATCTAAGATGATCCAGAGCAGCTGAATCTGTTGAAAGCTGCTGAAATTTCCTGTTTTCATTTGTTCACTAGAAAACAGATAAACTGTAATAGTGATTACTGCTCCAGACGATTTGTTCTAGCATCTGTAATTTCTTTCTCAGAATTCTAATAGTGAAAGTAAATGAATGGGTTTTTTTTCCCTGCTTAGTGTTTTGGAGGAATTTAATATCTGTGGTTGCTTGCAGGATTGTATTTTCATGGAATCATAGAATCACAGAATAGTTAGGGTTGGAAGAGACCTTAAGATCATCCAGTTCCACCCCCCCTGCCATAAGCAGGGGCACCTCACACTAAACCATGTCACCCAATGCTTCATCCAACCTGGCCTTGAACACTGCCAGGGATGGAGCACTCACAACCTCCCTTGGCAACCCATTCATAGAATCCCAGACTGGTTTGGGTTGGAAATGACCTTAAAGCTCATCCAGTTCCAGTCCTGTTGGTAGGGACACCTTCCACTAGAGTAGGTTACTCCAGGCCCTATACAACCTGGCCTTGAACACTGCCAGGGATGGAGCACTCACAACCTCCCTTGGCAACCCATTCATAGAATCCCAGACTGGTTTGGGTTGGAAATGACCTTAAAGCTCATCCAGTTCCAGTCCCGTTGGTAGGGACACCTTCCACTAGAGTAGGTTACTCCAAGCCCTATACAACCTGGCCTTGAACTCTGCCAGGGATGGGGCAGCCACAGCTTCTCTGGGCACCCTGTGCCAGGGCCTCACCACTCTCACAGGGAAGAATTTCTTCCTGATGTCTAATCTGAATCTCCTCTCTTCAGGGAAATTTTCAGGGTATCTTTCCTATTTTTCTTAAATACAAATAGCTTTCTAGAATGCTTGAATTCCAAGTCCATAGTCAGTTTTTCAGGTATTTGCAGCTGTAAATATGTATCAGTGTAAAAAAGGAAGTGTATGTTGGCGTCAGCTGAGACCTGTATTGGTTGCAAAGATTGTACCCTGTACAAATTTGCTAGTGTTTTAGTTATCTGTGTTTGGAAGTTCCTTTCTTATCAAGACTTGAAATGCTGATGTACTGAAACTGGTAAGAAACCTAATCAGTTTTGCTTCAGTTAAAAATTACAGCAGATATAATCAGGAGCGTGGTTCTTCAATCTCTTTTCCCTGATCAAAACACCCCAAACCCTTAACCTGTGGAACTTGGTAAACTAAAGATGTTTTGGTTAGTCACAGAAACCTGCAATGTAATTCATTATGTCAGTTACGCAGTTGAAAAAGATAATGTTCTGCAATTTCTTCCTCAGATATGAAGTAAACATCAAACTTCAGCTAAGTAATGGTTAAGAACAGATACTGCAAGTATAAGTCATGTTAGTCAATATTCTATTCTCTCTTTTCTTACAAGCTTAGAGGAAGCTGCAAGGAAGTATAGAAGTTGTCAAGTTCGTCATTCCTGTGAGACAGATCTAGAAATAGCCTGTTTTACAGTAGAGATGCTACCATGAGACTGCTGTAGCTGTTGAGTCAATGATTATTAATACCAAGAGTTTTAGTCTCTAAGTTGGTCATTTGAAAACATATTGCCATACTCAGGTAGGGGACTGTGCTGACTGGTCTGAGAGGGAGGAATGTAAAAAAGATCCTGCACTGGGTTACTGGTCATAACTTGTTCTTTCTCAGGTCAGCTGTGCTGTTTCCGTCGAGATGAACTCCAGGAGGAAAAGAAGACATTTTGAGATGTTCAGTTTAGAATCCTCGTCATCTAAATTTGTACTGATTCCTTTTAAAGTATTCTTGCTCTGCCTGAAAGAAAGCTTAAAGTTTGACTCGGAAATTAAGGAATCGCTATTAACTAATTTTCTTATAGTTCAGTTTGGAAACAGTTTTAATCTCATTAATCAAGTCTTCATTAATTTTCAAAACCAGGTTGGACAGGAGTTTGAGCAACCCTAGTGGAAAGGTGTTGGACTAGATGATCTTAAGGTCCTTTCCAACCCAAACAATTCCATGATTCTAATCTGAAACTTCATTTTAAGTATCTTTTTTCCCCTGAGAATTTAAAATAGCACATAGTATTGTTGCATGTAGCCTTTCAGTCATTAGCTTTTCTTACATATGAAAGTGGCTGGGTTCTAATTAGAGGGCCTTATTTTTGAAGTAATACTTGAATGTTGGGTCAAGGTCTTGTATGATGTTTGTGCATACTGAATATCCATGTGTTACTATGACAGCTACCTGCAGGTTTTGGGCTTGAAAACTCAGTCACTTTTACATATAGGTGAGAGCCCTGAAAGGTTCTGGAAACAAAGTGGCACAAAAAATAGAGCCCATGCTCTGAATATTCTCCTTTAATTTCTAAACTGATGCTTTCAGGAGATGCCTGAGGGAGTGTTCATATTCTGTGAAGCTGCCATTTCAGTCATTTATGCGTGTTGGATGTCCACCTGGTAATGCAGAGCCCTTCACAGAAAGGAAGAAAATGTAAAGCTTCTTCAGCATGGAGAAGAGAAGGCTCTGGGGAGACCTTAGAGCAGTTTTCAGTGCCTCAAGAGCTGGCAAAAAGCATGGAGAGGAGCTTTTGTGAAGGGCCTGTAGGGACAGGACGAGGGGAATGACTTTAACCTGGCAGAGGGGAGATTAGTTCAGACATGAGGAGGAAATTCTTCCCAGTGAGAGTGCTGAGGCCCTGGCACGGGGTGCCCAGAGAAGCTGTGGCTGCCCCATCCCTGGCAGTGTTCAAAGCCAGGTTGTACAGGGTTCAGTGGAAGGTGTCCCTGCCTGTGCAGGGGTTTGGAACTGGATGAGCTTTAAGGTCTCTTCCAACCCAAACCATTCTGTGCTTCTGCAATAGGTTTTCTTGTAGTCTTTAACCAGTAAATCGTGGTGTCCCTGGAACTAAGACACTACTACAGAAAGGAGAATTTTGAATGTAATTTTGGTAAACTTTTTCAAAGATAATGCAGGCCACAGCTGTTTGTATAGTCGTTTGTTTTTAATGGAGTCACACTGAGATGAACATGAGCAGTAGTAGTTTAAATGTGGCTGAATTCTTTCTTTAGATGTCACGTATACTCTTTGTGATTATTTATATATAATTTAGCACACGTCCTGTATGTTGTCCCAATAAAGTGTTTCAGTGAAAATAGTCAGAGTATCCTTTTTGCCTGACAATGTTGTCCAAGGTAGAGCCTATTCCCTTGCCCCTTTTTCTGAAGTGGTATTTCAAAACATTTCAAAATATGCCTGTTATAAAATCTATATTTGAAGTGTCTATTTGAAATAGAAAAAAATAATAATTAAAGGTGAAACCAAATGTCAGAACATCACTGAGGCATTCAATTGATGTATGCAGTGACATGGGTATGTGAGAAGTGCCTAACTGAACTGTCTGCCCTTTACTAAGAATTAGTGCTCTTCAGAACTGTTTTTCAAGTAAACACTCTCAGTGTGTTGATTGTGGCAGGCATTTTTATGTAAGCAAAAGTATTTTAGGAAACCTATATTTGCAAAACAGTACACTTCTGAAATTTTCCATATGTATTAGATTACAATAATCAGCAATGGCTTGTGTAAAGGTACTTGTTAGTAGTCCATTTTGTATGGCAAGCTACTCTTCTTGAATGTTATTAGACGAAGTTTGTTGTTGTATTGTATGTTTTTACTGATTATCTGTCAAAAGAATTGATTTTCTTTGAGGCTGAGGACCTCTTTAGTATAGAACCAAAAGGGGGTTTTATTGTCTGACATTCCTTTAGCACTAAGCTAACCCCAAAGTCTCAGGCTTGGAGGTCATCCTGCAGAATCATGTTCTTTAAACACCATACTGAAGTACGCTCTACTGCATTCTCTCACTGCAGTGAGATGCCACATCTTGAGAATGAAATGATACATTCCTGTTCCTTGCCATTATAATGGTAAATATTTGTATTGGTACAGTAAGTTTGTTTTGGAGGTCAGCTTTAACCTCAGTAAAATGTATTAACGTAAACATGGCCATAGCCTGTGGTCAAAGATGCCTTTAAACACAAGAGAAGTTTTAGAAATATCCCATGAATTAAATTAATTCTTTTCTTGAAAATTTATGAATTGCTTTTGGCCATACATAGTGTACTTCAAAGGTGAGCATATGAGATGGAAAAGACCTTCTTTTTCTCTTCACTGTGCAGGGATTGCTTTTTATCTATCATTTCGGGAAATACAGGTTGTTTAGAAAAGGAATGTAAGGACAGGATGAAATGCACAGGAACACACAGCACAGTAGCCTTGCAGTGTACCTCTTATGGTTGAGCAATGGTGAAGGAAAAGCTGCCTCTGAAAAATAGGTAGCAACTTGATTCCATTTATGTTGTGTTGGAGTTACAGTAATAACTCTCTGTGCAAAAGCACTACATAAAACTTAGCTTCCAGTTGCCACGGATATCTGAGAAAGGAAAAGTTGTTGAAAATGCTGATGTGAAGACTTACTGAAGTTGCAGTACTGGAAAGCAAAAATGATGTGTTAAAAGGATTCTAAGGATTCACAAGAAATTGCAGGTGAAGGTAGGGAAGAATTTTACTGGATGTCTTCTGGGAATGTGTCGCTGTACCAGTGAAAGGCAAGTTAGCACTGTAGTTAGGGGGTGGGAATTAGAATTGGGGAATTTTTTTTTTGGGGGGGTTGGTTTGTTTTGTTTTGTTTTTTTTTTTGTTTGTTTTTTTTTTTTTTTTTTTTTCCCCTTTTTTTTTTTTTTTTTTTTTTTTTTTTTTTTTTTTTTTTTTTTTTTTTTTTCTTTTTTTTTCTTTTTTTTTTTCTT
>NDXB01009595.1:252358-262846 GCA_002631895.1 Agapornis roseicollis
TTTTTTATTTACTATTTACCCATTGTTAACAATGGAGCCAGGCTGAGAGAGCTGGGCCTGTTCAACCTGGAGAAGAGAAGGCTCTGGGGAGACTTTAGAGCAGCTTCCAGTGCCTAAAGGGGCTGACTAAAAGCCTGGAGAGAGCCTTTTGACAAAGGCCTGTAGGGACAGGACAAGGGGGAATGGCTTTAACCTGACAGAGGGGAGATTGAGATGAGACATTAGGAAGAAATTCTTCCCTGTGAGGGACCTGAGGCCCTGGCAAAGGTTGCCCAGAGAAGTTGTGGCTGCCCCATCCCTGTCAGTGTCCAAAGCTAGGTTGGACAGGGCTTGGAGAACCTGGTCTAGCGGTAGGTGCCCTGCCCATTGCAGGGGTTGGGAACTGGATGAGCTTTAAGGTCCCTTCCAACCCAGAACAGCCTGTAATCATGGTGGGTCAGAATTTCTCCAACAACTGCACTAACAGTCACTGTATCAAGTGTCACAAAGCAAAATCAGAGAGCTGCTAACCTCGATATGTATTGGGCTGGTTCCTAGTACAGAAGAAGGAAAGTTTTTGTAGCTTGTCAACAAGTAGCCAACTTGCCTGAGCAGACAGTCATCTAGCAGAGCTCAAAAGGAAGGAAGGATGCTTTCTACACGAAGGCTGGCCATAGTTCACACAACAGGCATTGCATTTCAGCCTAGGATTAGTGGTCTATTTTCCCCTCAGTGGAACAGAAGGTTCTTTTAAACCAGGAAACAGAGCAGATGAGTCCAAAACAGAAAGCAGCCAGGAACACCCACAGCCAAAGGCTGGCTATTCAGCTAGATGCAGGAACAACCTACGCAGGTGAGAGAAGAGAGGAAGAAAAAGCCAGTTGCATATTTATTATTCTGTAGGAGTAGTAAGGTTAAGAGCCCTAAGTTGGCAGCTTACTAATGAACTGATGTGAGAGGCTGAAGGAAGGAAGGAAAGCTAGTGAGGGGTGGAATAAACCTCCCTCATTTACCAAAGGATATGCAGAATTGATGTTCTGCATTTAATTGGAACCCAGTGTTGTTTTTATAGATGTTTTCAAATGTGTTTAATGTGGAAAACGTGTTCAAATATTTGCAGACATTCAGAGGTATGTATATTGGTAATTCATTATCCTTTTTTAAGCAAATTTTGGTTGGTTTGTCTTCAGATCACTGACCTTCCAAACTTAGATTCTGTGTTGGGTCTATTTGAGCTTTTCTCTTTAATTTGCTGTTCGTTCTTTTTTCTCTTTTGTGACTACTTCCTTTTTCCCCCTATATAACTCATACCCTAATAAAGATAACTCAGTGCTTTCAGGTGCACATGAGTTGAGATGTTCCTTAAAACATTGATTTTTTTATTTATTTATTTATTTTTTTTTTTACATTTACATGGTTTTTGTCTTTTCCTGTAAGTTTCTTCAGTATTTTCTGGCCTNTTTTTCTCTTACTACTTCCTTTTTCCCCCTATATAACTCATACCCTAATAAAGATAACTCAGTGCTTTCAGGTGCACATGAGTTGAGATGTTCCTTAAAACATTGATTTTTTTATTTATTTTTTTATTTTTTTTTTACATTTACATGGTTTTTGTCTTTTCCTGTAAGTTTCTTCAGTATTTTCTGGCCTTGAAGTTAAAGCATTAAGTGGATTGGAAATGTTTAGTGTATTATGAATATTATGCTGAAGAAATAAGGCTTGAACCCTCCAACTGTAATTGCTGTGTTCTTCCTTACATCACCTCTTTCTTATGGTCCCTAAAGAGTTCTTGTGCTTGAGTTTAGGCAGGAATGGTTAATGGGGAAAGAGACTTCTACAGTCTTTTGTAACACTGCTGCACCATGGAAGAAAGGGGAGGAAAAGGCTGAGATCCAGTACAACAGTTGAGTCTCTTGTAGGCCCTTTTTTTCCCCAGTCATTAGAGGCAGCTTATCACCTGTTTTCTTCCATAGACTTCCTATAATGTACTAGTGCGAAGCTGCTTTTGCCTCAGGTAATATGTGTTTTACTTTTGGTGATCCTTGTTTCTCTTGGTTTTGTTTCGTGCCTTGTGTCTTAGGAAAGGCTTTATTCCTACTTGGGAGCTGATTGAGCTTCTGTGGAACCAACTTGTTCCTAGATTCTGCAGTTTAGGTGTTGCCAAGAAATTCCTATGAGTCTCTGCCATGGGAAGTTATAAAACGAACCCCACAACCAGCACTCCTTGAACCAGTTTTGTAAAAATGGAAAGCATAGCAACCACAGTGAGAAACATTTAGCAGTCTGGCAGCTGACAACAGGGCATACAAGGAATAACAAAATAGTCAATTGAAGAGGGGAAAAAAGAACTTCAAAAGACTTGTGGCCACAGCAGGGTGGAAAACACAACAATCCCATTATCAAGGTTGGGTTTTTTTTCCTGCTAACTTCTACTAATATAACATGTTGAATGATATGCCAGTGATTTAGAACATAAAAAAAGCGTTCCCTGGCATCCTCTTTAGATGTCTCTATTCAGGCAGGCAAAGCGGGACAGAAAGGAAACAAACAGTTCTAAGATCAGCATTCAGAATTTAGCAGAAGAGACCAGTTTGCTTGAAGCTCAGCTATCACAATGCTATTAATTCTGCAAATAGGTGACTGATGCATGAAACTGAGGTGACTTTCCCAGTACTGCACAGTGAATCTAAAGAAAAACAAAGGTTTCTTGGAACAGTGCCCTGTAACATTCATAATATACCTATTACTTTTTACTTTGATTTTGTTAGTAATGGATTCATTTCTGACTGTATTATTGTCTTATAGTAATTATGGTATCATTCCTGTACCAAATTCTGAGCTCTTTCTTGTTCTATTTCTTTTTTTGTCTTTCTGCTCTGCTTCTTGTGGTTATGACAGTGGTGGTTCTGACATAGTACATCTGCAGGTTCACTGCAGACTATTATTGAATTCATAGTGGGATTCCATATAACTATGCTAACTTTCCATCCTTTTTTTGGTATCTGTCTGCCTGGCATTTGTAGGGATAGGATAATAAGCAATACAAATAGAACATTTATTTGTGTGCCTTAAGTATGTCTCTTTTCTGTGAAGGGCAGTTTTTAAAATGCCTGATGTGCAATATATCCTCTGATGTTAAGAAAGATGAGTCCAGTTCATGTTATTTAGTTACAGAAACAATGAGCAGCACAAATTTATTGTCCCTACTTAGCCATTCAGTGTGGCATGAAAGCACTAGTGACTGTATCATCATGGCACATTTACCTTGAGACATGGATTGTTCAAGCCCAGATTTTGAGTGTAGCTTTTGACCAGGTTGGCTACATTTTATTTCTCTGTTTAAATGGCCAGTGTGCTCTGTATTCTATACTCTCGTGTTCTTTCTGTCATAGTACCTGACAGGTTCCTCAAAAAGAAAATGGAAGGGTATGGGGGAGAGGGGATCATGACATCCTATGGGAAACATGTGTGTAAATATCATACTCATAGAATCAGACAGATTGGAAAAGACCTTTTAAACTTTGAATGAAGCTCCACTAGGTCTGGTAATGCAAGCTTCCACCTTCATGCAAGTTCCTACCCTGTGAGGAAACGGCATATCCATTTTACAGAGAAGCAAGGAGATGCTCTCTGTGAGGCCTCCAGATGCAGGTGAAATGGAGATTCCTGGATTCCTAGTTCTGGCTTCTAATATTAAAAAGTAGTGATTCTTTTATTACTACCTTGTAAGACATAGTTGTCTGTGGGGAGTATATCCGATTCTAAAATATAATTGTGATATCTAAAGCTAAACAGTAGAACATTGTGTGCTATGCTACATGAGTGATCTATTAGCCTTGAACAAGTCTCTCATGTTTTTCAGAAGCCACTGCCCTGAGAGAGGTCAGATCTAATTCATATCTAATATATATATAGTCAGTATGTTTCCAGTTACTAAATACTTTTTCCCCCCTTATTGGGTAACATAACAGGTGTTTGGTGCCCTTTTGGACCTGGGCAATTAATAGCCTTTCCTGTCTGTTATCTGCAACCACATAGTCACAGACTGGTTTGGTTTGGAAGGGACCTTAAAGCTCGTCCAGTTCCAACCCACTGCCATGGGCAGGGACACCTTCCACTAGACCAGGTTGATCCAACTCCTGTCCAACCTGGCTTTGAACACTTCCAAGGATGGGGTAGCCACAGCTTCTCTGGGCACCCTGTGCCAAGGCCTCAGCACCATCACAGGGGAGAATATCTTGTTGATGCCTCATCTGAATGTCACCTTTGTCAGTTTAAAGCCATTCCCCCTTGTCCTATCACTACAGGCCCTTGTAAAGAATTCTTCTCCCTGGAAGAGCAAAGTTCAGTTTGCATGGAGAGTCATGTGTGCTCTGTTTCTACTCAACAGTTTTGGATGCTCAGAGTGTATAGCAAGAGGAGGCAGGAGAATATAAGACTCCCAGATACTTGTATTTGTGGTAATGTAGTTGGTTAGACATTCTTCCCCCCTCTCCCACTGCAGCTCTATTAAGCAACTTTTTTTTTGAGCTGAAACTTGCAGGACAGTTTCCCAGAACATAGTCATTGATGTAAAAAATTGCACATGCTGTCATTTTTGTCTAGGTGTTTATGTATCTAACATTGTGGAACTCTGTCCTGTTGTCCTGAGCCAGCCTCCCACTCGGTAGGATTCCATAGCCACTTGGGTTTTGTCTTGGTGCTCAAAATGACCCCCATTCTAAATGCACCACTCTACCATATGCACACATATCCACCTCAGGAAAATTAAAACCACTGCGTTTGAGAATGAATGCTATACCTGCTTTATCTCTTCTCTATGTTCACAAAACAAAGCTGCTTTGTAAAGCTGAATAATCCTAGAGGATTGAGTAGCTGTTGTCATTCATATTGGGAGCTTTAATTTACGTTGTGCTCAGAAATAAACCACATTGCAGATATTTGAACTGGGGCTCCCTAAGTTTTGTCAGTAGTCTGTAGTTTATTGTGTTCCTTGATATATTCATTTCTGGAGCTTGGAAATGAGTGGAGGCACATAAGCAAAATGAGAAGCTGACATTCATGAATTAGTTCAAAACCATTGAGCAAATGCCAAAATACCCCCACTCAACATGGTAACTCTCAATGGTCACTTTTGCATTTGGATTTTGGGAGAATGTAGTGCTATATGCACCAGGTAGTTTCTCAGTAAGCATTGAAATTCTAGTGGCTGTTAAAGCAAGCAGATAAAATGACCTCAGGCTTCACTTACTCTAAGTCCCATTGCTATGATTGCTGACATCAGTGTGTTATCTCCCTCTGACTTCACCATGCAGGATAAAATTGTAGGTTAGCAGCACATATCCTTAGCCATTTTGGATGATACTAGTCTCCATTTTAACGAATTATCTGCCATTGTTTGCAGTAGGTGATCCAGCTTTCATGAAAACATGAAAATGCTCCCTTATGGTAAAGATCTGTATCATTCTTTTTTCTTTTAACATGTTTGGAGATGGGAATGATTGAAATTGCCTTTATCAAACTGTTTTTTCTTTGTGCCTCAATTAAGTAAATAGATGAATTCTTCAGAGCAAGGTCATAATGTAGGTGCTCTGAACTCACAGATTCTCTTTGATTCTCAAGGAAACATAGATGTTGAAAATTAGGTGGTGTGATTAGGTCGTTAAGGATCGTGTTTGGTTTTAATAATGTAATTTGAAAGACATGCTTCATAGTGTTTTGAAGGCTTTTAATCACAGTGATTGAAAGGGTATTGCTAGCAGAGTTAGTTGGTATTCTAAACTATTTGAGCAATGCGATTTCTTCACTCCTAGTAAAGAAATCTTCAATATGGAAGGGGCTGCACTTTGAAAATGGTGTTGAAATCTGTATTCTTTCACATCTTTTGTGGCTTTAAATGTAATGGAATAAGGTCAGTAGAAAAAAATGGTATGGTTTTGTTGATATTAATGTTTTCATGTCAACTTTTTAGTTTTATATTTGAACTTAATAATGAACGTAGCAGTAAATTCCTTGTCTTCTTCACCTTTTTTCAGTTTCATTCATACATCCATACACTGCTAGTTTATTAATGTAGTTTCATTAGCTGATCAGCTGCTTTTTTTGTTGTTGAAAGCATCTGCCAGGATGACAGTGGTAGGTTGTGAAGGATAAGGTTGAATATGACTTCAGTTATATTCATGTAATTAATTGCGTATCCACATCTCTATTGGAGGGAGAATGTAGTGAGTTATTATTAAAAACCACTTTTTCCCTCATATATTGCATATTAAGCTACTCAAAGAGCTGTTGATGAGAAAACTGTCGTGCATATTCCTGTCCATCAGGTCCTTGAACTGTATTTTTTCTGAGTTGATAGATGACTTCAAAGCCTACAGAGCTATGCTAGAAATGAAGAAAAGCTCCATATGTCTGCTTAGGTTTTCTAATATAGCTATTAACTACTAATTTTATTATTTGGTCAACCAGCTTCATTAATATCAGACAATTTGCATTTTTCCATAAACAAGAGGTTCTTTTTGCACATTTACTTGTCCTAGTACTTATCTTTGCTCAGTAAGCAACTGAAGAGTATTTTTTCCTCATGTTCTTTGTTGCCTTGATTACTTTCATTGTCAACAGCATGATTTAATTCTAATGAGAGCTCATTTGTTCTTTTTTTTTTTAAATCATATCCTCCAGTCTCTGTTTAACACTTTTCAATGTATTATAGAAAGCTTGCCCTGTAACTCCTTCAAATGAGATGGAAGCTCTTCAGAATCCCTCTTGCTGTAGAAGGTGGCCAATGTTTCATGATACCAGCTGTATTTTAAGTAATGCTGCCAGGCTACTGGCTTCTTGCTGCATTCTTCTGCCCTCTGGCTTTCTTTAAAGACAGAATATCACCCCTACGAGAGATCATTTGCATGTGCTTATTCTACAATGCTCTTCTGAATTCCTTTGTGTAATCTGCAGTCTCTGAAGTGTTCCAGAACTATTTGGTACATACAAATACAGTACCTTATTCTTTAAGATTACAGTTAGTCCAGTTCTCGTCACTTCTGATGTCTTCACTCAAAGCAAGCAACATGTTACCTGCTTCTGAGTGGCAGCATATCACTTCTGCTGTCAAGAATCCAAAGCCAGGTGTTTTGTTCTCTTTGGAGACCCAGCTCCAGTGAGAACAGCAGTATTTGTACTGAACTCTGAAATATGATAGAGAAATGGACTTTTTTAATACAGTAGAATAATTCTGCCATGGCTTATGAATCAATTTGCTGGGTGGATAATGACATAATTTGAAAGAATGCAATTCCTACAGTAAAAAATTGTTGATCTATCAATAATCTCATTAGTGTTGTGTTTTCTTAAAACACGGTTTTTCAATAGCAGCTATCGCTTTCGGGGTATGGCATCTTAGATTGTGTCTGCTGATGTTTTGATTTCTAACAGTGGCACAGTTCTGCAGTGTATCTCCCATCTCTTTCACTTAGTGCATGTTGGAGTGGGTTTCATTTGTATTTAAACTAGGCTTCAGAGGAACTGAATCCAGAAGCTGTACCCAAAGTATTCATTAAGCACTTTCTAACCTGTAATAGGGTTATAAGGTCAAAACCGGAGGTTTTTGCCCTGAACAGCTTCACACTACATTGTATAGTTGAAACACTGAATCAAGGGCCAGGCATGATTCTATATCTGTATCTATAGATGAAGACTCCTCAGCACAAACTGCTTTGATTTGCTTAGCTGTTGCTATTGGTCCAAATTACTTTCTAATGTAGGCTTAACCTTAGAAACAGGGAAGTTTTTAGCTTGTCTCCATGCAGTCATATTCAACCCTTCAGTGGTATTTTAGCTTAAGTATGTAATTTATTGAATAATAAAAAATATTGACAAAATACTTGTGCACACCTCAGCTACTGGGGAGCTTCATTTAAGTAGTTCTTGTATCCTGGACAACACAAACACTAAGAATCCCAGAATCTCCCAATAAAGGCTAGAACCCTGGGAGATGGTTGTATCATGACAGAACTCTCTGAGCAGAGTAAATACGTGATTTGAAGCAGCAATATTTGCTGTAGAGGTCAGTTGGTTTTAAAGCTAATATTACCTGTAATTTTTTATCAGAAAAGTCTTCAGTCAGGAAAAATATGTAAGGGGGTCTATTTTTTTGTCCAGTTGGACTGCTCAAAGATGGTCCTGTTTTTGTCTGGTTTGATCAGTATGATACTAGTTTCTTTATTTAGTAGCTTCATGAATGCCATGGATGCTACTATTCCTCAGCACCAAGGACAAACCAAAAAGATGTTAAATCATAAAGTGTCTGACCTTTGGGCATTTTCTGTCAACGGACAGAAGAGTTAAGACAGTGACAAAGGGTTTAGAGGGAGAAATCATCTGATACTTCTCTAACATAGCAGAATGGCTGTGTGGAGAGGGCATTTAAGCATTCAAGGCCATGCAAACTAATTTGTGACTGAGAGTATAAATAATGTGCAGATTCTTTCAGATTGTTTGAATTAACTCCAGGGATATTTTTAGAGTAATTTTGTTTGGTTTAATGAAAACTATTATTAAATCATTAGTCAATGGAAATAGTTATTTAATTTTGTGTGTATGTTAATTATCATATTCATATACCATCATGATTATCCTTTAAATAATATATTGATTCAGGGTTATATGTCTTTGGTTAAAATGGTCAAGTTCCTCTTTGTAACTTCTCTGCTTTGCTTGCAGGTTGTATATAAAAATAATGATGTCAGGTTGGAGTTATCTCGACTTGCCAAGCAAGGAGATCCTAAGATGAAGATTCATGGGGTTGTAGCATTTAAATGTGAGAATGTTGCAACCTTAGATCCAATCACATTTGAAACACCAGAGTCTTTCATCTCTTTGCCAAAGTGGAATGCCAAGAAAACAGGCTCAATATCATTTGACTTCCGTACAACTGAGCCAAATGGCCTGATTCTATTCAGTCATGGAAAACCCAGGCACCAAAAAGATGCCAAACACCCACAGATGGTGAAGGTTGACTTCTTTGCCATTGAAATGCTTGATGGTCACCTCTACCTGCTGTTAGACATGGGATCAGGTACTATAAAAATAAAAGCCTTGCAGAAGAAGGTGAACGATGGTGAATGGTACCATGTGGATTTTCAACGGGATGGGCGGTCAGGTAAGCTTCTTTAATGTTCAAGATGGTTTTTCATGTTGTATCTGAGAAAATACTGGGTATATATTGCCATCATTACAGTTGTGAATCATCTGAAAAATAAGGGAAATACAAGAAGTCATTACTGTCAGGTACGAGAATACAATGACATGCAGAGTAAAATATATTAAAATGTATTGGGTAATCAGGTACTTAATCTTGCAAGTAAGTGTGCTGTGTACTTCAAAAACAAACAGTAATCTCCCTCTGTGCTTGCTTCCACCAAATAGCTGAACTGGCAAGTTTCAAGAATAAAACCAAAAAATTATTATTGAAAGTAATCTCCAACATAGGGGATAGCTTGCCCTCAGAAACAACACAGAATTCCCAATCATGTCTGCAGATCTCAGCATAATTAAATGATATGCTAATGAGTGGCTAACAGTGCATATCAGCAGAAATGGGGAAATAAGTGATTTGCAGTGTTTTGTCAGTGCGAGGTCATATTTTGTAGCAGGGTAGAATGGTAAAAATAAAGAAATCATAAACTCTGCCTCTGAAATCTTATAGCATACAATGCATTTAACTAGTGAACCAGGCAATGTGTTTTCAGCTGCCTCTGATCTTAAGTATATATCATTACTCCAGCAAATAATATACTTTAGAATCATAGAATAGTTAGGGTTGGAAAGGACCTTAAGATCATCTAGTTCCAACCAGGGACACCTCACACTAAACTATGTCACCCAAGGCTCTGTGCAACCTGGCCTTGAACACTGCCAGGGATGGAGCACTCACAGCTTCCCTGGGCAACCCTTTCCAGTGCCTCATCACCCTCACAGTAAAGAATTTCTTCCTTATATCCAATCTAAACCTCTCCTGTTTAAGTTTGAACCCGTTACCCCTTGTCCTGTCACTACAGTCCCTAATGAAGAGTCCCTCCGCAGCATCCCTATAAGCCCCCTTCAGATACTGGAAGGCTGCTATGAGGTCTCCACGCAGCCTTCTCTTCTCCAGGCTGAACAGCCCCAGCTTTCTCAGCTTGTCTTTGTATGGGAGATGCTCCAGCCCCCTGATCATCCTTGTGGCCTCCTCTGGACTTGTTCCAACAGTTCCATGTCCTTTTTATGTTGAGTAAACCGGAACTGCACAAATGCTCCAAGTGAGGTCTCATGAGAGCAGAGTAGAGGAGCAGGATCACCTCCTTTGACCTGCTGGTCATGCTCCTTTTGATGCAGCCCAGGATACAGTTGGCTTCCTGGGCTGAGAGCACACTGTTGGCTCATGTTCATTNTAAACCGGAACTGCACAAATGCTCCAAGTGAGGTCTCATGAGAGCAGAGTAGAGGAGCAGGATCACCTCCTTTGACCTGCTG